>SEYY01006820.1:5000-23720 GCA_009176605.1 Armadillidium nasatum | reverse complement strand
TGATCCTTTTCTCAAATCAAAAGTTGGTTTATAGTGATGAATGCCAAGATAGAGTAATGACAAATGAAAGTTTATTTTGAATAATGTGGTGCGTTTTAAAAGTTAAAAAATGTAAATATTGTTTGTAGAAGATAAATATCCACCAAACAGAATGAAAGGTCTATTTTTACACTAGCTTTCACCAGTCTCTGGTGATAAATTTCTAATGCTTATAAATTGTATGTCCTCTTCTTTTGTCTATATTTTATATTTAACTTTGGATTGGCACAATAAACAAGGATATGAAAGATTTGAAAAGTAGTGTATTTTTATTATTATTATTATTATTATTATTATTATTATTATTATTATTATTTATTATTGATCATTATTATTATTACTATTATTTTTTTTTTAATAGATTCTCTCCCGTGACGTTCACGTTTCAAAAATCTCCATTTGGACAGAAAATAGTAAGTATATATATATATATATATATATATATATATATATATATATATATATATATATATATATATATATATATATATATATATATATATATATATATATATATATATATATATATATAAATTCAAGTCTGCTGAACGAGGATTCGAAACTGAGAACTCTAAGATGGTAAGTCAAAACGCTACCAACTAACCTACGACAGTACGTTCAACTAATTGGTAGCGCTTTGACTTCCCATCTCTTAGAGGTCATAGACACTACCGTACATAAATTCGACTATAATATCTATCGACCTCGATTACCCACATCAGCAGTTCCCAGACTACTAATACACCTCAAAACACCATACCTAGGTTCAAAAACTCCTCCTCTTAACAAAGAACTCCATTTACTTTCCAACGTTTCTTTCCTCAAATTAATCCACGCCTCATTGAAATAAACTCATTCTCCATAGGCTCACTTCTCTCATACAAGGAACTTTCTCTGTGGTATTTAAGTTTCCGTCCAGGATGCAGTTCCTGCTACATGGGTCACACGCGCCTACAAAAACGGGTCCACAAGCATAGGATGGGTCCTTCCGCAATAATCTCCCTTCCTCGCACCCGAACACTCCTCCATCCGTGAGCACACACAAACATATAATCATCCTTTCCGTTTCTCCGACTTTACAGATTTAAAATCTGCACCCTCTGAATCCAATCGGAAAATCCTCGAATCACTTTACATTAAAAAACTTCAACCCCAACTTAACACAACTTTTTCCTCCATCCCTCTCATCGTCTCATGACTCCTCCCCCTTTTTTCTTTCTCTCTCCCTTTTGTTAACTGCTGCTTATTAACCCTTTTCACCTTCTATACACTTTTCTCTATCCTAGATTCCTACATACCCATACCCTATCCTATTACATAATTCATTCAACCAACTAAATCATAATCTATTCATATTTATTATTCCATTATCTGTCTTTCAACTTAGTGTATCACTGTACTTACTGCTGTTTGTGTCTAATATAAATCCATTTATTCTTGGTGTATTATATATGCACTTTATTACATTATATTAGTAACTATTTTCATTTTACTTTATTTAATACTTATCTCATAATTGATAACTATATGCCTATTTTATTTCCAGATTATTGTTGAAAATGGGCCTAGCTGTCCCGATATGTAAAAACTAACATTAATTTTGTTACCTTTAAATAGTAACAATATACTTGGTTTTGTTAATTTATAAATGCTAACTTAAGAATTCTCAAGTATGCCTTTCTACGCATTGTTCACAATTCCTGTTTTTGATATATATATATATATATATATATATATATATATATATATATATATATATATATATATATATATATATATATATATATATATATATATATATATATATATATATATATATATAATTTTTTTTTTAGATACATTCCGAGGTCTAATTGAGTTTCAGGATTTAGTTGCTGCAAAAGCTGCCAAAATGGATTTGGAACGGGCAAAATATTAACGAAGCTTTTTGTACTCTTCGCATCGAGTACTGTAATATAAGAAATATGAATATGAAGTGCAATTTACACAAATAATTTGCCTACAGGCGACCCAGCTTTGGATTCGGCTTTAGCCATTAGTGGTAAGTGCTTCTTAATGTCCCATTTTCCCTTTTTTTTTTTATTAAAAAGGAGGAAGTATTAAATATACTGCAAATTGTTTACTCTCTCTATATATATATATATATATATATATATATATATATATATATATATATATATATATATATATATATATATATATATATATATATATATATATATATATATATATATATATATATATATATATATATATATATATATATATATATAACTCTGGTTCTAGGAACCAGAACTGAGATCTGAGAGGGTCGAGTTCTAAGCTTGAGAGAGTTTGGAGCGTATAGATTTGTGAGAATCTATTTTTCTAATGAGAGTTAGAACCTTGAGAGAGGTAAGACTGACTTTGAGAGAAGTCATTGTTGTTAAAGCTCAGGTTGTGAGATCTGTACTTATATTTTTTTCTATTGAGAGATAGAATACTGTATTTTTATTTTTCAGAATATAATTACTAATAATAGGATTAAAAATATCGAACTTATGGACCATTCGCGTCTCCAGGCCGCTATTATTTAAGTCATGCTACCGGAGTTTCTCTTTGCTTGATTTTGTCATTATTATTTATGTTGTGTTTCCACATTTTCCCTATTATATATAATAAACTTAGCATTTAAGATCATATAATTTTGTTTTTGTTCATCCTACCTCAGACTTAAATATAAAAATACCTAAAGGAAGTAACCCTCTTCTATATTTTTATTATTTTGTAAACTCCTCAGGTGTAAACTCCTCAGAAACTGTTAAACAGTTATAACATAACATGCTAAGTAATAATAAAGGAACACTTCTTTCGTATAAGCAAATTTTTAAAGAAAAATTTGAAGCATTTGCCGATGACCAAAATCACAAACCAAAAAATATAATTCCGTTACATAAAAGTTTCCTTCCTTTAACTTATGATTAAAAGAATTAAAATTTAATTTTCGAATATTTATTATTATGCATATTATTTATTATTATGCATATATATGTTATTCTATTCCTTTATTTATGATGGTCCTACTATTACCTTAAATTTAGGATGGATCATATTAACTGTTTTGGTTTACTAATTAACACTTAAATTATTCTTTTAATTAAATTAATTTTTATCCTTATTCTTTAAAAAGTTTCTTTATTTAGCTTTAAGTGATGTAAATATAGCTTTTAAATTGAAAATTTTCACATAAAATATTGACATCTTCCATTAATTAAGATTAAGTTCTTGTTTCTTGAATTTAATTTTGAATTTAAAATTTAGGGAGGAGACAAAAAGAAAATGTATTGGTTACGTCCAATAAATAATTTTAAATGTAGTAAGTAATCTAAACAACTCCTAATGGAACTCAAGATACAGGCGTTTAATTATAGGGTATTTTTAATTTCCTTTATGCCACCTTCTCAGATTTCTCGAATGTCTCTAGGCTTTATTAAAGTAACAGATTGGCTTTCGTAATTATCGTTCTACTACTGACTCTCTGTTAAGAAAGAAATATGAAATTTGGGAAGAATTCTCAAATAGCAAAAATGTTCTAAGAGCCTTTTTTGATCTTGAGAAGGGTTATGACACAACATGGAGAAATAGAGTCACTTTTAAACTCAATATACTCCGTTTTTAAGGCCTACAATCATGGAGAACTAGAATCATTCTTAAACTCAACATACTCAGTTTTTAAGAACTACAACATGGAGAACTAGAATCATTCTTAAACTCAACATACTCAGTTTTTAAGAACTGCAACATGGAGAACTAGTCATTCTTAAACTCAACATACTCCGTTTTTCAGGACAACAACATGGAGAACTAGGATCATTCTTACTTATCATATACATTCAGTTTTTAAGTATAGTTTCCTCTCTCTATCCAACTCTTGTCAGATCTCGTACTCAGCTGTTTTATCATGTCACTTCACTGGATGGTGTTTTTCTCAGGAGTGTTCCTTGTGTATTTTTACTTGCTTTAGTTTCAATGACTTTGTTACTAACATTTCAAAAGACAGTCTAATTTTCCATACATTTGAACAACCTCTACCAGGTAACCATATCTTGAATAACAGCTCTAATTGTACAAGGAGAACATCTCACCATGGAGTAATCCCATAGCTTCCGCATTACACCTACTAAAATATTGAAAGAACGACCCCCATTCCTGTTAATTTATGGGTCAGATTTCTGTGCCTAATTGTGGGTGACTACCTGATATGCGCATCAAACACTTGAAAATGGCTTGTCATCACGCACTGTTTCTACCCTATGCATCATTCAGGCGCTGATCACATATTCCTTTCATTTCTTTGCATTACCTTAATCCGATCAGAATTAGACTATGGCTTCAAGTAAAATGGACATGCTTCGATAACTCTACTAAATCTGTTGGATTTTATGTAGAGTGAGGCAACTTGTATCAATAGGAGCCTTCCAGTATTACACCCATGTGAGGCTCGCAGTTGAAGCCAGTGGAATGCAGCTCTCTCCAAAGAGAATATATCTTGTATACAAGTTATCTTTGCTTAAAAACCACATTATCTTCACTGACACATATTATATATATATATATATATATATATATATATATATATATATATATATATATATATATATATATATATATATATATATATATATATATATATATATATATATATATATATATATATATATATATATATATATGGGAAGCTGTGAGGTGTTGGAATTATACTTTTTGCTTAGTATGACCTAGATCAAAATTCAGCTCCCAAGATTTACAATAAAATCAAACAATTCAACTTTAATAAATCTAGAGATTTTATATATATATATATATATATATATATATATATATATATATATATATATATATATATATATATATATATATATATATATATATATATATATATATTTTTTTTCCTCTTAATATTTTTGTTTCCGTAAAGGAGTGCATTAAGCCTCGGGAGAAGGTAATGTCATCAAAAAATTTAGAAGAAAAAGACTTAAAAAATGAGTTTGGATCAGAATTGGAGATGTTCTATAAGAAAATTTCTGAATCTTCGTATCCGAAGATTGTTCTCTCAAAATTATGTGAAAAAGAATTAAAGGTATGATAAATGGTAATATTATTTTCGTTTGTAAAAGCTTTGTTTAGGAAGATCGCCCTAAAGTCAATTACTATTATTATTATTAGTAGTAGTCATATAAGTGTTATAATAATGTTGAAATAATAGTTAAATGTTGAGTCCAGGAATTGAATCGATAGACTCTTAAACTCTGTCAAATTTATCCTCTGTCTAGGTACGGATACTGTGCATTTTTTCCCATTTGTGTCTTTGCTAATTACTTACTGTTTACTTGTGTTAATTTAATATGCATGGAATTGATTGGGTGAATGGCGTATTTGGCTGGTGTAACAACCCTATTCTACTACACATATTTTATGAAAGGAAATTAAATAAATTCATTTAAATTATTTTTCCTTTGAAAATAAAAATTTAGAAAATGTCCGACTAAGCAATAAAATTTTCATATTTAAAAATCAAAGATTATTTAAACATTTGCTTTAGTACTTTTTTTAAGACAAAACGAGACACTGAATAAAGACATGTTTTAGAGTAAGTTTTATTGAACAAGTTTGACATCTGATTGGAGTATCCTTCAAAAGGTTAATTACTACAGATAAAGGACAATTCTAGCAAAGTCTGACATATTCAATTTTTTACCCTCAAATTAATAGTAGATTATTATACTAGACTGACCAAAGCTTGAGAGGCTATATCTCGAAGACAACAAATAGCATTTAATAATGTAGTAAATAAAAGTTTTAACCCTTCCCCTTTACTATATACACACACCAAAAATAAAAAAAATATTTAGGAGCATTTTTTTTTTTAATTAATTTTTTTTTGTCGGGAAGGGTAAGATTTTTCAGCAAAAATATCAAATGCTTATAACTTTTCTAAAGTAGATTTCAAAAATTTATTGCTATCGTTTCTTGCAATTGGGGCTAAGAATATTCATTTAAATTTTCAGGTCATTTCGACCAGTGGTTTTGTCCCATTATTCACTTTTTTTTTGTGTGTGTGTGTGTGTCCAAATAACTTTCAAACCGTTAATAACTTGGAAAAACGCTAGAAATGAATGTTTTTTTTTTTTAAAGCTTGAAAAAAGGTATTTTCACTGCAGATTTCAGGGAAATCAGTCAAATATTTTATTTTTTTATGAAATTGGATCGTCCCCATAAAACAATTATTTATTCACAATTAACACTTAGATACCAACTGTTCCCCAGCGACAACTGTCTTCCTCAGGCTCTACCTGGTTTACTCTCTGGTTGTGGGCTCTCTCACATCAGCTGACCATCACCAGGGTCCAGAGCTCTGTTTCTGTTACTGTCACTGTTTCGTGGGTGTCTATTTTGAAAATGTGTTGCTCAGGAGTTTCTCGAGTAGAATTAAACATAAGTTATCAATGAAGACGTCGAGCAAAGATGAACTGCCCCCTTTGGGTAGGAATCCCAATTCCACTTAGGAGGTATGTCGTAACCCAGTACAGTAAACACATGCGTCTGATTGTTGGACATTAAATAGGGTGTCGGACAAGAAGATTCTTTAAGCCTCTTCGTCTTTAGCGTATTAAAAAGTTCCAAGTTGGCAGAGATGCCAAAGGGTTGGTTACACCTGTGGGATACGAAGGCGTTTGCCAATGAAGTTCTACATATCTCTTCTAGGGACGAGCTCCAGTCAATTACGGACCAATACTTTTTCCCTTTTCTCTCAAGTTATTTTTATTTGCTATGGAAATTCATAACTATTTTTATATAAAATTTTAACTTATAAACATTGAAATCGAAAATGCCTACTTTGTGTACGTAGTTGCATATATATATATATATATATATATATATATATATATATATATATATATATATATATATATATATATATATATATATATATATATATATATATATATATATATCATTTGACGTTGCACTTTTAATTAATTAAAGCAGCATATAGCATGCAACCGAAAATTTAGATGCATTTAAACTGTTTAAACTTAGTTTAAACGAAACATAAAATGGCCGCTTAAAACCTAACTTAGAACATATCGCGGAAGGGTTACTTACTAAGAGCGATTAAGAAGAGATAGAAGTGTCTTGACCCATTGGATTGACGAGCATTTCTATAACTACTTTAACAGCTTCACCTTTCTCTTTACATGGTAACATATTCGTTTTGAATATGTCTATTTGGTCTTGAAACTTAATTTTCCAGAGCCTTTGTTGCCCAGAGGGACGACGGCGAAAAGCTACTTAAGGAACTAGTCTTAAAAATGACGATTTTAGGCCCTCGGCCCTGAGAATTTTTTTTAAACTTATGAACGACTTTTTAGCGAAAGTTTTCTTCTAAAACTAATTTTTTGATCGCCATTTCGCTCTACTAATAACTTTCTCCTCCTTCCGAGATATTTTTCATTTCCTAAAAATATACTAATTTTCGATACAAAATCGGTCTTTTCCCGATATCGGAAATTCAATAGGGAGGTAGTACACGTCTTGACCTACCTTTTACCGTTCTTGATGCTTGATGTTAACTACGAGTTCGAAGATACAAGCACCCTTAAAGTTTAAATTTTTCGGAGTTTCTCATTCCTTAGAAAATATTTCTAAGTTACCGAACGTTTTCGGTCATTAACTTAAAATATAAAGGACTTATAATATCCACTTTAATTCAGGGAGGGTATTCACCCCATTATGGGCTGCTTTTTTTCCTCAAAATTCCTTTCTCGATACAGGGTTAGGATACATGAAATTAAAATTTTGAATGTAGAATTTTGCGAATGTTCTTTGTTTGCTAATGGATATGCTATAATAAGTTTATAACATTGCATATATATATATATATATATATATATATATATATATATATATATATATATATATATATATATATATATATATATATATATATATATATATATATATATAGGTAAAGGTGGAGATTGTTTCTGAGTTTCGATTGTTAAAAAATATCGAAAATCGAAAATATCGGAGAAGCCTATCGTAAACGAGAGAGTTGTCAGAGGTACGAGGTACTATTACTAGACATAGACACAATTATTATTACTTACTTTTCTAGCAGAACCTAATTCGACTTATCATAACCTGAACTACCGAAATTGCCGTAAAAAGAAGCCTAACCTACACAAGAATTTGCCGTAAAAGAGACCTAACGTACACAAGAACGTTTGCACGACATAGTAGCCTAGGGCTAATTATAGGCAGGAAAATATCGATTAAAATAAAATATCGACATAAAAAAATATCGATATAAAAAATATCGAAACAGAAACAATCTCCACCTAAGCCTATATATATATATATATATATATATATATATATATATATATATATATATATATATATATATATATATATATATATATATATATATATATATATATATATATATATATATATATATATATATATATAAAATTCCAGAATCATCCGAAAAATAATAGTTTTAAATTTATGGACTTCAAACAAAGATACATTAGTTTAGTTGTATTATGAAATTGTATTAAAATCTCTATCGTTTTAACGTTAGCATTTTAATTTTCAAACCTTGTTTCAAGTTCAATATTAATTAAACGAAACTTTTGCCATTATAAAAATATTTCTACTTTTTATACCTTTAAATGGTTTTCGTAATATTAATCCTTACATTGAAACGCGATCAAATATTGAAAGTCGTGATAAATGCTTAATTGTCTATCGATCAACTTAAAACTGTTTCAAATGTTTACCAAATATTTAATTTCGGAGATAAATACGTACTTTCATTTTATATAGATTTAAGTTATCTCTAACTATACCTTTGTAAAAGTTCTCTAAAATTTTAATATCATATATTATATATATATATATATATATATATATATATATTATATAATATATATATATATATATATATATATATATATATATATATATATATATATATATATATATATATATATATATATATATATATATATAACATTAAAAATAATCCTCTTAACTATTGTATAACCTAGAGTTCGAAACTTCAAAAAAAGTAAACTTATCTATCCTGAACCACAATACATTAACATGAGTTCAAATGAAATCTTTCTCTTACTAGCAGAACAACACTGTTTCTGCCGTTTAAAAATTAGTTGTTGTTTTACTTTAAACATATCGTCGTACGTCTGGCAAGATTTGGGTTTCAACATTTCGATTAAAATTTGACTCTTCAGACTACTATGTTTTTAGTTAATTAAAACTTATTATTTGGGGCTCATATATATATATATATATATATATATATATATATATATATATATATATATATATATATATATATATATATATATATATATATATATATATATATATATATATATATATATATATATATATATATATATATATATATATTCTAGCTTTAACAGAAACGAAACTGAAAGAGGAAGGGGATTTGGCATTTGGGAAATATAAAGGGATGTATGCTGGGGTGAATGAGAGGGTGAGAGCAAGGGAGGGTTTAGCAATTGCTATGAGAGATGAGTGGTGGAGTTGTGTAAAAGGGAGAGGTAGAATGGGGGCTAGAATTAGTTTGGGTAAGGTTAAGGTTAAGAAGGGAGTATTAAGTTTTTATTTGTGCTTATGCTCCAGTAGTATAGGAGAAAATGAAAGAAAGGGAGAAAGATTTTGGGAGTGTCTGAATGAGTGTGCTGGAAGTTTTGACAGTAGGGATCATATTTGTCTGTTGGAAGATTTGGGCCAGACTTCACTTCAACATCCTCAAATATTTCAAAAACTACTCAACGAACGTAAAAAAGGATTTTATTTTTGGAATCCTTGTAGAATATTAGGTAAGAAAAATTGGGAAATAAAAAATAAATTCTTATAATAATAAAGTTTATATAATTAAAGTTTACTTTTTTATAAGCCTCGCAAGAATCTTACGCCTGGCATGTCACTTTTTTAATTTTTCAGAAATTGGAAAACACGGGAAATACCCTAAATCGTCTACAGGAAAAGTAGTCGACAATATTATCATCACACGGGTCGGGGGGTACGGGGGGCCCCAAATTTAAATTTGTTACGTCATCAGTTGTCGTACAAAACCATTTTTTTTATTTTTTTCCAAACATTTTACACTTTTCTTACCTAAATTTCAACAAGGATTCCAAAAAGGTTTTCCTTTTTTACGTACGTTGAGTAGTTTTTGAAATATTTGGGGATGTTAAAGTGAAGGATGACCGGAGATTTGAATGCAAGTGTGGGTGTAAAAAGGGTGAACTAGGTAATACGACCATTTGGAGTGGAAGGGGAAAATGAAAATGGGACTGAAATGATTTTGTGTGAGGCAAGGTCTTATGATTGGAAACACGTGGTTTAAAAAGAAAGAAAATCATAAATTTACCTGGGTGAGTGGTGTGAATGGGGAAAGGGGACTGTTGAATTTTGTGTGTGTGAGCTGGGAAGAGAGGAGTAGGTTGTTGGATGTCAAAAAAGAAAAAGAAAAAAAAATATTTACAACAAAAATGACAAGACTATGAAAAGTTTGCGAACTTTGACAACATGAAGGAGGCCCTTGAGACTTTCATATCGTCAGAAGAAAATACAGATACAATACAAAATCGTGCCAGACACGTCGCCAGTGTCCTCAATTTAAAACCAAATGAAAAAAATATCAAGTACATCAGGTACAGAATGAAAATACTTTCTGATCAAGGTAAGACTTGAACACTTTAATACTTGTTTTATTTTATTTTTTTGTTTATTTTTATTAAAAGTTCACATCTCACGGGCATTGCCCTATTCGAGGAAAGGAACTTTTCTAGGTAGTATATACCTAGGATCCCCAGGTGGTATCGAACCGGCGCCCTCAAGCACGCGAGTCAGTCACTTTACCGTTTGAGCCACGGTAAAGGGCATTTATACTAATATAATCCTCTTAACTATTGTATAACCGAGAGTTCGAGAGTTCGAAACTTCAAAAAATGTAAACTTATCTATCCTGAACCACAATACATTAACATGAGTTAAAATGAAATCTTTCTCTTACTAGCAGAACACACTGTTTCTGCCACTTTTACCAACTGATTTTCCTGCTAGAGTAGCTTTGTGTCGATGGATGCAACAGAAAATTGCACACAACCCTCACCACTTAGCAGAAGTATTCTTCACCGATGAGGCAAATTTTTCCAGAGACGCCATATCGAACTTCCACAACAATCACATATGGGCGGATGAGAACCCACATGCAATAGTTGAAAGCCGCCATCAACACCAGTTTTCATTGAATGTTTGGGTCGAAATTGTTGGCGACCATTTGATAGGTCCATTCTTTTTACCAGCGAGGCTTACTGGAGATGTGTATCGCCACTTTCTTGAACATGACCTGCCTACACTCCTGGAAGACGTCCCATTGCAATTAAGATCGAAAATGTATTTCATGCACGACGGCGCTCCGGCTCATTTTTGTTCAGTTGCCCGTAACTATTTGAACACTGTATATCCACGCCGTTGGATAGGTAGGGGAGGTACAGAACCTTGGCCTCCACGGTCTCCAGACCTAAATGCATTGGATTTCTTCTTGTGGGGGCACCTGAAACATTTGGTTTATGGAACAACATTTGAAAGTTCCGAAGAATTAAGGGCTCGCATAATCGAATGTTGTGACACAATTCAGCACACACACGGTATATTTGAACGTGTCCGCCAATCAATGCGTCGCAGAATAGAGGCTTGTATTGCCGCTGGGGGTGCTCATTTTCAACATTTGTTATAACCTTCGTGCACCATTGCTTTGTCCTATTTCTGTTGTATATTTTCCTCTGTGTAGTAATGTATGTATTCTTATATTAAATTAATTGAATGAAATTGTTAATTACGTCTGCAAATTTACTTTCCTGTTTATTGTAACTTCATTTCTCAATAGGTTCCATCACCTTGTATCTTGGAAACGAGGTGTTTTCGGTGAAATGTTTATCTTCACATATTATCTTATATTTCTGCAAGGAATATCATACTGGATTTTTTCGCAATATCAATGATACACCCTGTGATATATATATATATATATATATATATATATATATATATATATATATATATATATATATATATATATATATATATATATATATATATATATATATATATATATATATATATATATATATATATATATATATAATTTCTCCCTGCCCCAACTTGTTCAATACCTACAAATACTATTTCATCACTTTGTTGACATCAAAGATTGAAATGAACACTTTTTTTCTGATTCAAGATTAGTCTCTCCTACTACCTACTTTCGTAATTTAATTAATGTTTTTATATGGGCCAAAATAGATGAAGCAGTTCGTGAAGGCAGCTGTATTTGTTAGAAGCAAAACTAACAAACGAACGTCTCCAATTTTAAAATTTTTAATTTCTTTTATATATATATATATATATATATATATATATATATATATATATATATATATATATATATATATATATATATATATATATATATATATATATATATATATATATATATATATATATTATATATATATATATATATATATATATATATATATATATATATATATATATATATATATATATATATATATATATATATATATATATATATATATATATATATATATATATATATATATATATATATATATATATATATATATATATATATATATATATATATATATATATATATATATATATATATATATATATATATATATATATATATATATATATATATATATATATATATATATATATATATATATATATATATATATATATATATATATATATATATATATATATATATATATATATATATATTATATATATATATATATATATATATATATATATATATATATATATATATATATATATATATATATATATATATATATATATATTATATTATATATTATATATATATATATATATATATATATATATATATATATATATATATATATATATATATATATATATATATATATATATATATATATATATATATATATATATATATATATATATATATATATATATATATATATATATATATATATATATATATATATATATATATATTATATTATATATAATATATATATATATATATATATATATATATATATATATATATATATATATATATTATATTATATATATATATATTATATATATATATATATATATATATATATATATATATATATATATATATATATATATATATATATATATATATACAATGAAACAATGGAAAAACGTGTCCTGTGCTCCATCATTCTCTTATTTTCAAAATTTATAACAAGAACTTTATATTATATATATATATATATATATATATATATATATATATATATAATATATATATATATATATATATATATATATATATATATATATATATATATATATATATATATACTATTTTCTTCGATAATTATTTTTCTTATTATTTTTATTTTTCAATTTATTTATTTTTTTTTTAAAATTTATTTCAAGGTAACGTTTTCAAATTGGATGAAAGTAAATCTAAAGAATGTACAATCACAGTAGAATAAACATCTTAATAATAAAATATTTATAACTTCTATTTCAATGTTCCTTTAAAAAAAAAAAATTAGATTTAGAAACTCACATCTTTCTCGACTACCAATACCTATTAAAAGTAAAATTTCGACTTGTAATTATAAATAAATTATACACTAAAACGATGGTCCAAATTATAATGGATGTAGCTAGATCATTTTGCTAAAAGCGGCGTCTAGCATCCATGAATTGAGAGATGTAGAGTTAACTATTTAGAAGGTCCTAACAGAGAGACAACTGCCCATATGTGAGTACCTATGACCTATCAAAAACTATTTAGAACTTTCCTATTTGATTTTTATAAATCAAAGGAGAGAGACGAAGGAGCCTCCTGCTTGACATTGTGGTTATGATTTCAATACGTAAGGAAAATTGATGATAAATTATCGAGATGCGCACCCGCAATTTTTCTACAAGGAATAAGTAAACATTGATATATATATATATATATATATATATATATATATATATATATATATATATATATATATATATATATATATATATATATATATATATATATATATATATATATATATATATATTATATATATACCTGGAATGAGAGCAAGAATGAACGGAAGGAGTAACGATCTCCTTCACCTTTGAATACTTGACATTTAATAGCAGGGATTTTAATCTCCTGCTTTGAAGCTTGAATATTCTTCAGAATATTCTGCATTTCAACTCTGGACATCGAATCATCCCGAGAATGCTCCGACGCAGGTGAAAGAGAACAAGTCTTTTGATCAGGAGTCATTCTGAGAAGCAACTTCTCATTCCTCATATGATAATGAGATGCTTCTATGATTTCCTCATCTAAAATGTTGGAGTCATATTTTAGAAGAGAAGAATTACTAATGATTTCTTCAATTTTGGTGTCAAAGATTTTAACCTCTGCAAGATACTGCTTCACTCCTTCGAGCTGTGACAGAGTAATCTGAATATCCTCTTCGCTTGAGGAAAGCTCAAGAATATTTTTGAAAAGCAGAGTGATCTTCCTCTTGACAACTGCTCTAGATCTTTTTACAGGAGACAGCCTTTCTTTCAATTCCTGAAGGAGACTATTTCTATCTTCAGGAGAGAGGGTGTCCGCTTCATTTCCCCCTAATTCTCCACTTAAGCTGTCCTCCAGTTCTGTAATTAGAAGACTAGCAGCTTGTCTTGTCAAAAATACTCAAAATGCAACGCAAAAAAATACGCTAAATAAATATACGCAAATCCGCAAAAATACAAACGCAAAATACGCATCGAAAAAGTAACGCAAAATGCACAATTAAACGCAAATGTGCTTTGCTAGAATATACGCAAAATATTCACCGACTTAAATTTATATATATATACATATATATATATATATATATATATATATATATATATATATATATATATATATATATATATATATATATATATATATATATATATATATATATATATATATATATATATATAGGTAAAGGTGGAGATTGTTTCTGAGTTTCGATTGTTAAAAAATATCGAAAATCGAAAATATCGGAGAAGCCTATCGTAAACAAGAGAGTTGCCAAAGGTACTATTACTAGACATACACACAATTATTATTACTTACTTTTCTAGCAGAACCTAATTCGACTTATCATAACCTGAACTACCGAAGTTGCCGTAAAAAGAGGCCTAACCTACACAAGAATTTGCCGTAAAAGAGACCTAACGTACACAAGAACGTTTGCACGACATAGTAGCCTAGGGCTAATTATAGGTATAAAATATCGATAAATTAAAATAAAATATCGACAAAAAATATCGATATAAAATATATATATATATATATATATATATATATATATATATATATATATATATATATATATATATATATATATATATATATATATATATATATATATATTATAATTAGATTTTTTTTTTTTTTTTTTTTTTTCGTTAAGATTTTTATACAAATATAAATATTTGAATATACAACCTATTTTACTAGTAACGAATATGAAGCGCAAATTTAACCGTAATAAATTTTAATTTTCACACGCATATGAAAATTAACGCAAACGTGAAACGAAAAATATTTCTAAGCTGAAATCTTGAGATCAAATTTTTCTCAAGATAAAATCAATTAGATTATTTCATTAATGTCACTCAGTTTACGAGTGAAAATGTATCCTGATGTAAGGATTTTTACAGAATCAATATAAGGAGTTTTTTGTTGACTCTCTATATTGAGATGTTAGTTTTTTAGTTATCTTTTGGAGGCAATATTCTTTTGGAGACTAGGGTTAGTCGTTTACATAAATATAGAATATTTATATAAACGGAGATGATACACCGCTAGAATAAGCTTTGAGAAAAATTGTGATTTTCTCACTGCTTGAAACGAATAAATTAAACCCGTTTAAAAGCCTCCAAGAATATGTATTTTAATAGTTAACAAACGGAGCTTTCAAAAGTTTGACGAATATGAAATATTAACACGAAAGGCTCCAAATGCAACTTATATAACCTCAAGAATACCCCTTGCGTCAAACCAACCACCCACCTGTTATTTGACAGAATAAACAACACGGCAAGCAATAGGCCAATATCCAAGAATATTCTATCAGTTAAAAAATGTAAATTTGAATTCTTTGATAAACACTCAAACGCAAAATTGAAAAGTTTAACACTAAAATAGCAATTAAATACAGCGAGGTCGAGAAAAAGAATGATCTTGACACCACGAAGTATCATAAAAAAGTGATAGAATTCAAAAATGGCAACCTCTGACTTTAACCGCAGTCTCCAGAAATATTAGCCTCTTTTTTAACTAGAATAATTTTTAAACTGGCAACTACCAAAATATAATATTTAATATATATATATATATATATATATATATATATATATATATATATATATATATATATATATATATATATATATATATATATATATATATATATATATAATATATATATATATTACTATATCTTTACTATTACTAGATAAACACAATTATTATTACTTACTTTTCTTATACCGAAGTTGCCGTAAAAGAGGCCTAATACACAAGAATTTGCCGTAAAAGAGACCTAACGTACACAAGAATACATAGTAGCCTATAATTATATGGAAAATATATTATTAAATATATATCGATATAAAAATATCGAAACAGAAACAATCTCCACCTAAGCATATATATATATATATATATATATATATATATATATATATATATATATATATATATATATATATGTATATGTATAGTAATAGTACCTCTGGCAACTCTCTTGTTTACGATAGGCTTCTCCGATATTTTCGATTTTCGATATTTTTTAACAATCGAAACTCAGAAACAATCTCCACCTTTACCTATATATATATATATATATATATATATATATATATATATATATATATATATATATATATATATATATATATATATATATATATATATATATATATATATATATATATAATAGTACCTCTGGCAACTCTTGTTTACGATAGGCTTCTCCGATATTTTCGATTTTCGATATTTTTTAACAATCGAAACTCAGAAACAATCTCCACCTTTACCTATAATATATATATATATATATATATATATATATATATATATATATATATATATATATATATATATATATATATATATATATTATATATATATATATACCTGGCTTAAAACGAAGTCTGGCCAATTAATCCTTATTTATTTGATCCATCCTTGATGTATTTTTATAAATATTTTTATAAATTAATTTACATTGAATATTGTTTTTGTATTTGTCATGTTTTTGTTTTATTTCATCCAGTAAATGAATAATTTATTTCGTATGCAAAGCCGATTTCATATTGGGGACGATTAGTGTGATTCGTGTAACGTCTCTACTCACGTCTTCCAACACAGGTTCGCTCTTCTCATTCGCATTTGACCTGGGGGTGGGGGGGTGAATTAGGTCAACAAAATGAGGGAGAAAGGGGGGTGAAAAGTTATAAAAAGGCCAGAAATTAAAATAGAGAAAAAAAAGAGAGCAACAAAAATTGTAGTTAAAGATATCATATCTGGCAACTCAGTAATTCATTTGTGTGTGTGTGTGTGTGTGTGCGTGATCGAAAATAATGATAATTTAAATGAATTGTTTTGAAATTTGAATGAAATTAAATTCAGTTTCAAAAACAGAAATTTAATTTTAAAAAAACAATTAAATAAAAAAAAAAAAAAAAAAAAAAAAAAAAAAAAAAATTATATATATATATATATATATATATATATATATATATATATATAATATAATATATATATATATATATATATATATATATATATATATATATATATATTAAATATATTATTAATTTTTATTAAAAAAAATATATTGAAAATTTTTTTAGTTTTCAAGAATTGTAAATTCTTAAAAAGAAAAAATTGAAAAAAAATAATATAAAAATATATATATATATATATATATATATATATATATATATATATATATATATATATATATATATATAATATATATATATATATATATATATTAAATTGCTTCACACCCACATCATACCTTTAAACGCTACACGCGACTTCAAGAATTTATTCAATAAAAACATTTATGAAATTTTCGGTCGCAAAATGGCCTGCATTTCAGGAATTTTCGCTACTTTTTTTTAATTTTTAAAACTCGATAACTTTCTTCCCTTTCGTTTCTCGTCATTTTAAATATGATTTTCGTTCGTATTGGAACACGTTATACAAATGAGGTAAATTTCGTTACAATCGGTCGGTGTAAGTATAATAGAAAAGATCCCGATTCTCTCTAATGGATAAACTCAAATTTACGGACATTATTACACAAAATTTCAATTAGAAACAGTGTCTAAAAAGCCTCACAAACCCTCTCCGCAATCTCCTCTCTCTCCACCCTCTCACTCAAAAATTGGTGGCCTTTTACAAACGCCCGTGTCACTTCCAATTTTCTTTTTATATTTTGAATGTTTAATTTGTCG
>SEYY01006819.1:22500-30000 GCA_009176605.1 Armadillidium nasatum | reverse complement strand
ATTTTCACTTTAAAATTTAAAAAAAAAAAAAAATTAAAAAAATACAATAGTAAAAGAGAGTTTTCTGTCTCCTATTCCACCCAACATATTTTCATGCTCCTGATTTGCTTATTCAAAAATATAATTTATTCGGCTCATGGTCTACTCAAAACTATGAGGCTCCACGACTCCCTGATTTTATAATAAAATTTTAAAATAATATATCCATTATGAAATGAGAGGAGGTATCAAAGTTTAAAGCAGATTGCATGTTTGTAACTCTTTAAACGGAAAGAAGCGAAAGATTCAAAAATATGAATGTCAGACTTGTTGATCGGAGAGTTCATGGACATTTTCAAAATATACGGTACTGAGGTATTTTAGGGAATGTTTGCAAGTTATTATTATTATTATTATTATTATTATTATTATTATTATTATTATTATTATTATTATTATTATTATTATTATTATTATTATTATTATTATTATTATTATTATTATTATTATTATTATTATTATTATTGTTGTTGTTGATGTATTTGTTGTTGTTTTTGTTATTGTCGTTGTTGTAGTTTTTATGATTCTAAACTTTATTTTGTTAATTTTACTACTTGACGCAATATTCGACATACCTGTTCCTCTAAAAGAATTTGCAAATTTTTAATTAGAAATTATATATACTATCTAAAAGCGAAACATTTTTCCATAATGCTTCACTATTAAGTTTGACTTAGCAGTCTATATAATTTCTATTTGAAAATTATATAATTATTTGAGAAGAAGGAAAAACTGATTATATGCGAAGAAAGCTGTCAATAAATAAATGTAATAAACCTGCTAAATAATTTTATAATTAATTGATCAACAATACAAAATTAATTTATCAGGATTTAATTATTTTATATATATATATATATATATATATATATATATATATATATATATATATATATATATATATATATATATATATATATATATATATATATATATATATATATATATATATATATATATATATATTAGTGATGGCATCCGCATCCGCATCCGCATGCGCGGATGCGGAACATCCGCACAAAAATCAACATCCGCATCCGCATCCGCATCCGCATTTTCGAAAATTCAACATCTGCATCCGCATCCGCATCCGCACTTTCGGAAATTCAACATCCGCATCCGCATCCGCATCTTTAAAAAATTCAACATCCGCATCCGCATCCGCATCCGCACTTCTCCAAACTCCGACATCCGCATCCGCATCCGCATCCGCATCCGCATCCGCAAATTAGAAAATATGACATCCGATCCATCATAATATATATATATATATATATATATATATATATATATATATATATATATATATATATATATATATATATATATATATATATATATATATATATATATATATATATATATATATATATATATATATATATATATATATATATATATATATATATATATATATATATATGCGAATTGTAGATGAAGAGTGAGGGTGAAGAGAGAAATATCGGATTGGTTTAGCATAGGAGTGGGATTGAGACAGGGGTGTGTAATATCTCCATGTTATTTAATCTATTGATGAATGGTTTACTTAGAAAAAATGGAGAGAGAAGGGAAGAGTATTACGTTGAGAAATATGGAGGGTGAATGTGAAGTGAATGTTTTACTTTTTGCAGATGATGCGGCATGTGTTGGTGGCAGAATCTGGAGAAAAGATGAGAATACTTGTGAGAGAGTTTGAAGGGAAATGGGCAAACACGAGATTTAAATTCAATCCAGCGAAGAATAAAGTTATGAGGATTGGAGGTGGGGATGAGGAAATGTGAAGGGAGGAATTGGTTTGTAGAAGTGTGAGAATGGAAACTTGAGGAGGTGAATGAATTCAAATATCTAGTAATGTTGGGTGGAAGGTAAGGGTGGAACGGAAAAAGGAATAAAGAACAGAGTGGTAGAAGGAATGAAAGTATTGGGGGGCCTAAGAAAAGTATGGAAGAAAGGAAAAATTTCGAAAGAAATAAAGATAAGAATGTTTGAATGTATGTGTTCACCTTCTGTATTGTATGTGTGTGTGAAACATAGACGATAAGTGCTCGGTCGAGAAAAAGTTTCAAAGTCTTTGAGATGAAAGATTTGAGAGCGATATATAAATTGAGAAGGATTGATAGGATTAGAAATGAAAGAATAAGGGAAATGTGTAAATGGAAGAAGAGTGTAATTGATAGAGAGGAGGAGGATGTGCTAAAATGGTATGGACATATGTGAAGAATGAAAGAGAACTAGAATGGTTGGCAAGGTACGTAGGTCTGATGTAGATAGGGGGAGGGGAAGGCCGAAGAGGAGATGGATGGATGGAGTGAGAGTGAGTTTGATGGAAGGAATTTGAGTTTAGACGAGGGTAGAAGATTTGTGGAGACAGAGATGGAGGGAGGTGATGAAAGCGTTGAAAGGTAAGAATAGTTATGTTTGTAAGGGAATTGTGGCGGGCACCACCTCACGAAAGTGGGAAATAGTGATAGTGAATATATATATATATATATATATATATATATATATAATATATATATATATATATATATATATATATATATATATATATATATATATATATATATATATATATAATTAACATCCGCATCCGCATCCTCATCAAAATTAACATCCGCATCCGCATCCGAACTTTTCAAAAATTCAAAATCCGCATCCGCATCCGCATCCGCACTTTCGAAAATTCAACATCCGCATCCGCATCCGCATCCGCACTTTCGAAAATTCAACATCCGCATCCGCATCCGCATCCGCACTTCTCCAAAATTCAACATCCGCATCCGCATCCGCATCCGCAAATTGCAAAATATGACATCCGATCCATCACTAATATATATATATATATATATATATATATATATATATATATATATATATATATATATATATATATATATATATATATATATATATATATATATATATATATATATATATATATATATATATATATATATATATATATATATATATATATATATATATATATATATATATATTATATATATATATATATATATATATATATATATATATATATATATATATATATATATATATATATATATATATATATATATATATATATATATATATATATATATATATATATATATATATATATATATAATATATAATTATAAAATTTATCAAAAAAAAAACAAAAAATATAAAAGTTAGTCCTAAATGTTATAATTTAATAATAAAAAATGAAATTACACTGGGTAACTTTAAAAAAAAAATTAAAATATGAATAAACAAAATATAATTAAAAAATCTTCGAAGTTTCTTGTTCAAGTCGGTGAAAAAAGTCCAGCAGTTTTTTTCTAAAGAAAAAAATTACTAAAATTACTTCATTGTAACTACATTTCAAAATTTCAAATTCTATGCTAATTTCAGCAAGTGTTTTTGATAACTACTACTATGTAAAATTTTTAAAAATGTGAAATGTGGCTTAACACAAAAGCACACACTTCATTATGTGCAAAGTATAGTGTTTAAAAGAATTAAAAAAATTTTAAATAATAAAAAAAGTTATGTCCAATTTTGTAAATCATTAATTCAACAAAATTGAAACTGTAATAGATAATGGGTTTGGAGCATTTTTTTTTTTTTTTTTTTTTTTTTAAACTATTAGATTGTTCTTTTATAGTTTTATAGACGTGATTTCATGAAAATTAAGAGACATTTCTCTTTGGGTTTCAAAGTTTCTGCTTAAAAAAAATATATATATATATTGACCAAATTTTTTAAAACAAATTTCAAAATATTGTCCAGTACTTTAAAAAATTTCAAATATTAGAAGTTTAATTACTCAAAATCAATAATTGACTGAGGAAAAAAACAGCTAAGTACTTCAAAATGCACAATTTTTTATATATATTCCCCTATTATCTATTTATTTTGGAATCAAGGAAACGCAACCATATATTTTTTCCTCACCTGTTAAGGACATATGATTGAACAAAAACGAGCGATGATAGTGCTTTGATGGTGATATCTTATGATGATTCGCTTATTACAAAATATTGGAACGACTCTCAAAATGTGAAATCATAATATCATTCACATTCCCATAAGGATTTCAAATTACATAAGCACACTAATGCACGCATCATATTTTAGCTTTTACACTCATTTTAATATCAAAGTAATATATATATTTTTTTAAATAATGTCAAATTTTGAATGGCATTTAACATTGAAAAGAAGAGAGATAGAGCAAAACTGGAGCAATCAAAATTTTGCATCTTTTTAGATCTTTATTTTGCATTTAGTTTAGTAAAAATGGGATGAATATTAAGAATAAATAAGAATAAAGAGATCCCTAAATTTCAAAAGTAACTCTTTCATATTCAATGATTGAACACTCTTACTCTCTCTCTCTCTCTCTCTCTCTCTCTCTCTCTCTCTCTCTCTCTCTATATATATATATATATATATATATATATATATATATATATATATATATATATATATATATATATATATATATATATATATATATATATATATATATATATATATATATATATATATATATATATATATATATATATATATATATATATATATATATATTATATATATATATATATATATCACTTCGGACGTAGCGCCGTCCGAAGTGATTAAAATACTCCCCACTGGGCTTAATCGCGGAGTAAGAGGATGGGCTAGACCATTCCGTTTCACTCCGTTGCCCTTTGTCCTTTGGTTCGTTCATTTTTGCGTTTCACCTTCTCAGAGGGTCTCTAGTGTACCTTTATATTGGAGTGCCTATGCTCCCATAACCTTCCTTCTTCTCTATATGTATCCTACAAATTTACAAGCTCTTACAATTACATTACCAATTAAATAAATCAAAAAATGGCGAAACATAAATCTGCCTCGTAGAATTCCAAGAGCCGGCGAATTCCAAATATAGCCCCTCATCCACTCCTTCCTTCATCACCACTTGAGAGTTGGTGGCCTCCGGTGATGAGACTTGTGCCGACTTGCCTTGGTGCACGGTCTCCCTTTTTCATTAACTTCTGCAACATTCGCGATCTCTTTTCTAATTTCCACTTTGTCGAACATCACATCTCTTCTTCTAGACCTCATCTCTTGTTCTTAACCTCTTAACCGAAACTCAGGTTTTTGAATGCGCTAACAGCAAACCCTACTCTGTTTCCTCCTACTCTCTCTATTCTCAATTTTCAGCAAAAGGCGGATGTTGCGCACATGTGCACAATGATGTTATTTGTTCTCGTATCTCTAATTTGGAGTCTTCTATATATATATATATATATATATATATATATATATATATATATATAATATATATATATATATATATATATATATATAATATATATATATATATATATATATATTATATATATATATAGGTCTGTCTACTTATCTCCTAACTCTACAGACTACCCAAAATTCTTCGACTAAACTCCAAATAGAACACATTCTTTCTTCTTCTACTTTCTCTGAAATCCTCATTTCAAGTGATTTCAATGTTCACCACCGCCAATGACTTTCATCTAGTTCTCATGATCCAGCTGGTGAACTCGCCTACCAATTTTCTATCCAGAACAACCTTGAGCAGTTAGTGCATCTCCCTACCCGTATCCCTGACCACCTTGGTGATGAACTCAACACACTAGATCTTTTCCTAGCTTCTAATCCTTCTCCTTATACTGTTAAACTCTTTCCTCTTCTGGGTTCATCCGATTACCTTCTTATCTTAGTATATTGCCCTGTCTCTTCAAGTCTTCCGCAAGAACGGCCCCCGCCTTCGGCAAGGAGACGTTTCTGGCATTTCGGTTCCACTAACTGGTCTGACTTGCAGTTGTACTTTTCTGATTTCCCATGGAATGATTACTATTTTCGTGGGAGAGGTCCCTTGGAATGTTCAGAACGCATAACCGAGGTGGTTCTCTATGGCATGGAGGCGTACATTCCATATTCTTTCCCTTCTACTAAACCTAACAATCCGTGGTTTAACTCTACTTGTTCTTTTCTTATCCGACGAAGGGATGCTACATTCAGGGATTACCGTCGTCTTCAAACTCCAGAAGCTCACTCAACTTATATTTCATCCAGGAATCGTGCAAAATCTATTGTCCGTAACAATAAAAGCTCATTTCTCCGTTTAAAATGCAACAATCTTTGTGGTTCCTCTTCTTCACGTTCTTTCTAGCATTTTGCAAAAAATGTCAACTCTAACTTTGCTTCTTCCTCTTTCCCTCCTCTGGTATCTTCTAACGGTACAACTGCTGTTTTACCTACCTCTAAAGCTGAACTCTTCGCTCAAACTTTTGACTTTAATTCAACCTTAGACGATTCTGGAGCTGTTCCTACTCCTTCAATCCCCTCCAACTCATTTATGCCTAAAATTGTAATTTCTTCTAAAGACGTCATTTCTGCTCTCTCTGAGCTTAACATTAAGAAGGTGTACTGTTCTGACGGTATTCCGCCTGTGGTTCTCAAAACTTGTGCTTCCGAACATGTACCCTGCCTTGGTAAACTATTTCGTTTATGTTTTTCTACTTCAACCTTCCCTTCCTGCTGGAAACGTGCATTCATTCAGCCTGTGCCGAAGAGGGTTAAATCTCCTCTTAAGAACTATAAAAGAACAATTGAAAGGTGAAAAGAACAGAGGATTATTTATCTATTATTTAAAAGAACATTATTTACCTATTTATTGTAGTTGCAAAGTTAGTGGTAACAATGATTTAAAGAATTGTACATTACAATTTTTTTAATTTATCGAACAAATTTGAATCCTAAAAGCAATTTCTTCGGAACTTTAATTAGGTCCACTCTATAGATCTTTAAAAGACCAATCTAATGGGGAAAAATAGATCTTTAAGTCCAACATTTACCAATTTATTATAGTTTGAAAGTCAGTGTTTAGAATGATTTACAAAGTTCTACATTGCAATTTTTTTAATTTTAAATAAAGAACAATTTTCAAAAACAAAAGGGAAATTTTTAGGAACTTTCCATTTTCCCTTTAGCTGCGAGACTTTTCTTACAAAGTTATACGAGAAACTTCGTAGATTTTTAATTGTAATGTATTTATTCGATACTTTTCTAAAGGATTCTCTTACTGCTTTCTTTATGTCACGTATCATTTCTTCAAACAGATGGTCTTTAGATATTTTCTGAATTGTGGACCGATAGCAAATCGGATTTTACTTCCTGAAAACCGAGATTGTTAAATTTTTGACATATGTACGTGAATGCAGGACTTTTCACATCCAAACCTATTAAGAAAATCATCATAAACCTTAATGTTATTTGTAGTGAGAGATCAAAACTTTGTTTGACTTTATCAAACATTTTTGTACATTTTTCCCATCCAGGTGTTAAAACTTTTATGTGTAGATAACTTTTCTTAGCATAGCGGGTGCCTAGTGCTACTCACACAGGAAACAAAAGTAATTATAATTAGTGAAGCTGTGT
>SEYY01006819.1:5000-7500 GCA_009176605.1 Armadillidium nasatum | reverse complement strand
GGGAACTAGAGATTTTTCTTTTCCTAAATAACATGTATATATAACAGACACCATCGAACCATGGATTTTGTGGTGAAAGAGATTTAATCGAAGAAAGAATAAGTCTGCTCATTCCAGTGGCGATTATACTCCCAATTTATCATCAGGTTTCAAATAATTTTCATTGTCAAAGCAGGATTAATTTCAAGGACAGTTAAGGCAGAAACAACCCATGCCGCAAAGCTTGCATTTTTAATATCCAAAAACCACGTTTAGAGAAGCGTAGCCGCTGGAGAGAAGTGTTCTAATTGATAACCAAAAAAAACACATCAGATTTACAGATTATCGAGTAGTGAACCACTAGTCGGGCATGCTTGAAATTTTTTTTTTTTTTTTTTTTTTTTTTTTTTTTTTTTTTTTTTTTTTTTTTTTTTTTTTTAATGCTTAAGTTTCCTAATCAACTGTTCCAGATCTTTAAAAATACTGAATTATTTGACCTTTCCACCTTTGTAAGTATAAGAAGACCTCAACTACGTAATGTGGCGTACTTTGAAATTCCATAAATACCATTTAGGTGATTTGCAACAATCTCTAGAAAAGTAGTAAAATATTTTAAAAACATTGAAAAAATGTTCTGATAGTAGAGCAACAGCAGCATAAACCCACAAAAATGATTGTAGTGGAAAGAAAGATTTCAACTTAAGCTGTAGAACATTGAAGCCAGGAAGATTCAACGCTCTCTCAACATGCTACAGGAATGTCAATATTTAGAAAGGCATAGACTCTATCGAAAAAATTTAATTAAAGGTATAAAACATATTTGGGGAATCACTGAATATTTCTGAATCGGACATGGTTAGATAACAGTTCAAGAGGTGATATTCCACAGACTGAAAATTAGCATATGGACATTTGCAAGACCTCTCGAACCACAGGCACAAATGTATCCACAAATAAAAAATAAATTAAATAAATCTTACCTCAATAAGTAAATAAATTGTATTTAAATATATTGAAAATAATAAATCTGTGGGTCTTGATAGTATAATTCAATATATTGAAAATAATAAATCTGTAGGTCTTGATTGTGTACATGAAAGTATTTTATAGGAATGTAGTAATTATATCTTTTATTTATATTTATAAAATATTATATATATATATATATATATATATATATATATATATACTATATATATATATATATATATATATATATATATATATATATATATATATATATATATATATATATATATATATATATATATATATATATATATATATATAATATATTATATATATATATATATATATATATATATATATATATATATATATATATATATATATATATATATATATATATATATATATATAATATATAATTATATATATATATATATATATATATATATATGTAGGATAATGATGCTCGAGAACTTCTGTCCAGAGCAATTTTTGCCTCTGGCTTTCCCCTTGAAATGGTTGACGACCCCTTCTGGAAATCTGTTTTCAAAAGTCTATCACCAGGCTTTTCGCCCCCTTCAGCCAGCCAATTAAGGGCAAGTTACTTGGAAACAGAATTTTGCAACTTAAAGGATAAAATCGATAAGAAACTATACGAATGTCAATGTGTGGGCATTATTTGTGAATCAGTTAAGTAAGTTTTAATATATATATATATATATATATATAATATATATATATATATATATATATATATATATATATATATAATATATATATATATATATATATATATATATATATATATATACATATTACTCCTTCTGTGAAGATGGAATATGAATCACTTTCTCTAATAATTACAATACTATTTTAATTGCTAATCCTTCTGTTTCAGAAACGAAGACTCTCTCAACATATTAGTAACAACACCAAAATGTTATTTCTACAAAAGCTTTCCAAAACCATCCATGGATTGTCTTAAAGACGTTTCCTTAAATATAATTGAAAATATCCTTCAAAATATTGGGAGTGAAAAAATAATCAGTATAGTAGCCAATCGATCAACCGGTATACTAGAGAGTGCGAAATACGTAGAAGAGAAATACTCTCACATCGCTGTGTATCATTGTTTACATGAAGCTGTTGAAAGGTTTCTAAAAGATGTCATTACTTTTTACGAAGATAAAACGAAAATATGGAGAGATTTTGAAGAATTGAAATCGTTGTTAAGGGAAGCATCTGATGACGTCACGCTTTTGTCGAATTCAGTTATTTATTATGTCTTATCCCGCAGAAGTTACGATTTCTCACTTTTATTCTATATGCTAACATCTAAATCAGTTATAATTGATTTTCTTTTTAGAAAAGATTGCAAAGCTGATCGAAATTCGAGCGAAAATTTTGCTGCTGATAGAGAATTTTGGGTAAATGTTGAGAAATTATATCAATTGGTGGAACCTATAACAAATATGTTGAACGATTTCGAAACCAAATCCCCTCCAGTTATTAGTCATGTTATTCACATTTACAAGCAGTTTCAAGCCCATAT
>SEYY01006818.1:52500-62593 GCA_009176605.1 Armadillidium nasatum | reverse complement strand
TTTCATGAGGGTATTTACGATATAAAGTCGCTGCAGAGTCTACCGGGTCATAAAATAATTGTGCTGGATGATCTGATGCATAAATTAAACGAGGATATAGCTGAGACATTTACGGTTTATTCGCACCACATGAATATTTCAGTGTTTTTTATAACTCAAAATATCTTCCATAAAAACCGTTATATGAGGGATGTTTCGTTAAACACACAATACTTATTCTTGTTTGGTCAAAGACGTGATATGAGTCAAGTAAATATATTAGCTACACAAATGTTCCCGACTCAGCGTAAAGAATTTCTAAAAATATATAAAGAGATAACATCAAGACCACATGGTTATTTATTGTGTGATCTTCATCCTAAGAACAAGTTTAGAGTTCTACTTCGTACAAATATTTTACCTAACGAAATAGAAACTGTATACATTGCAGAATAATGAGTAGGCTTGTGAAAAAATACTTACCTATAATGGATAATTTTAAAAAACTAAAGTCGAAAGATAGACAGAGATTAATTATTGAAGATGAAAAATTAACAAAATGTGTATGTGAGATTTGTTTAAATCTAATAAAGGGGAACATTCCTTTAAATAAACCTCAGAAAGTCAAGCTACGTCGTCATAAGAACATCATTAAAAGACTAGCTCGTAAAGTAAAAAATCTTAAAAATAAAAAGAAGTTATTACAGAGAGGGAGTGGCGTATTCTTACCTCTACTTTTCTCAGTTATCGCACCTTTATTATCAAAAATAATTTCATAATAATGAAGAAAGTGATGGTGTTACCTTACGCTGATTACGAGAAAATGAAAAATATTTCTGAGAACCGGCAACAACAACAACAACAACAGCCTTTTAGTTTATACGATCCTAAAGCTGAAAAATTAAATACATATGAAAAAGAATTGTATCGTATATTAAACTCAAATATGAATATTCATGAAAAAAGTAGTTTGTATCAGAATGCAATACAATCGCTAGTGGACTTAAAAGAATTACAGCATCAGTCCGTGTCAAGTAATTCTTCAGTTCCAGTAACAACGAAAACTGATGAACAAGAAGAAAAAGGATTTCAACATATTTTAGAGCAGTGTCTGCCAATTAGATCTAAAAATAATGGAATAGCGTTATACAATATTTTAAAAGATCAAATTTCATGGGATGATTCAGGACAAATTATCATCGACGATGAAACAGTTGAAGGTTCAAATATCGTCGATCTCATTATGGATCTCACAAGAGAGTGGAAAAAACCGCCAATAACAGGATGGCCCAAGATTAAACAGGAACTTCAAACAATCAATTTTCCAAAGAGCCTAATTCAAAATAAACAAAGATTATTCGACTTGGAGAACATTCCACATTCCCCTAGACCTGAAATAGCTCTTACAGGAACATCTTTTGCGGCTGCTAGGTCAAAAAGGAAAAAGTTAAATAGACCATACCCTCAAGCCGAAAGATTAAGAAGAAAAGCAAGTCTGCTTCGTGATTGGATAAAAATGTAATATATATATATATATATATATATATATATATATATATATATATATATATATATATATATATATATATATATATATATATATATATATATATATATATATATATATATATATATATATATACACGTGATTTTAAATAAATATTTTTTGTAAAGAATTTATTTCCTTTATAAATATCCTTGATTACTTGTATGAATATCATTTTTTATCATGAATCCAAAGGAGGTGGTAGATAAATATTATTACGACGTAAGTTTTCCTCACAGTTATGGGGGATTTTCTAGATTTGCCTCTCAATTCCCACAAGTAAATAAGAAAGACTTGAAAGAATATTTCAGCGGGTGAAGATGCTTATACTCTGCATAAGTCTGCTCGTAAAAAGTTTAAGAGCCGTAAAACTGAAGTTTATGATACTGACCATACTTGGCAGTTAGACTTAACAGATATGATTAAGTATAGTTCATATAATGACGGGTATCGTTATATTTTATTTGTCATTGATGTGTATTCAAGGTATTTATGGTTAAAACCTCTAAAAGATAAAAAGTGCTCCACCGTCTCTAAAGCAGTGAGAGAGATAATTAGTGAAGATGACAGATACCCTGTTTATATGTGGACTGATAAAGGTACAGAGTTTTTAGGTAAAGAATTCCAGGCCCTTGTCTCAGAGTACGATATAGGATATTATAATACATTTTCAGTGAATAAAGCTGCAATAGTTGAACGTGTACAACGAACTATCAAAGAAAGAATGCATAGATATTTTACTAAAATGAATACTTTTAAATATATTGATATTTTAAATGACTTGGCATATTCTTATAACCGTTCATTTCACCGTGGAATTAAGAAAACCCCTCTTGAGATGTTGACTACCTTGCCTGTAATAAATAATATTAAAAATGAAATAAAAGATAAAACTGGTATTAAAGTAGGTGATTATGTGCGTATATCAAGATCGACAGAAAAATTTAAGAAAGGATATACAGCGAATTGGTCGCAGGAGGTATTTCAGGTGGAAAAGATAAAAGAATTTCCTCGTGATGGTTTAAAATTATATTATCTAAAGGATTTAGAAGGGGAGGTCGTGAAAGGTGGATTTTATAAACAGGAGGTTCAAAAAATAAGTTTCGATCCTAAACAGCTTTATAAAATAGAAAAGGTGATAGGGACCAAGGGTAAAGGTAGAAATAAAATGTATCTCATAAAATGGCAAGGATACCCTGATAAATTTAATAGTTATATAAAAGCCTCAGAGTTAAAAAAATATTAATCATTCTAATTCGTGATCATGGAGAGTGAAGACCATTTCTACCTAACTCTGCCGTCTTCGGCATCTATGGACTTATATCACGATAATAAAGTTTCAGACTTTACTACAGAATTAATATTTCCTATTCAGCTCGATAGAGAAATGTATGAGATAGGACTATGTGAAGTGATTTTAGACGTAGACCTAGAAAATGTAACATCTCGACAATCCGCCTTTGTAATTTTTAGAAACGTTAAATTTGTTAAAAATGGGTTGAAAATAGAAGTTGATAAGGGTGTGGATATTGTAAAGCGCGGAAAAGATGCTTTTTATTGGGAAGAGTTTACAGTGAAAAGAGGAAAATATGATTCTCTTAATGAACTGTTTGGGTATTTTAACCGTGAATTTTTATCAAGTCAAATTTGTAATGACTTATTTTTTCAAGTCAAAAAAATTCCTAATACGGAATACGTATTCGTAACTTTAAATTCGGTTCTGGAAACTAATCTGAAAGAAAAAAGTTTGTTTAATTTTCATAAAGCACCGTGGATGAAGAAGTGTATTTTTGTACCTGACGTAGCAATTGATGATATAAAAGGAGATGATTCAATAATACGTCCTACATTATATTCTTTAACGGTGTATACTCCCAGTGTAAAAGAATATCTAGAACGCAATGATGTAAAAGCAGGTGGTAAAGGTTCTATACAACTCATATGTAAATCTTCAGATTTATTTAAGGATCCAGGAATGGCTTATGTATATTCAGATATTGTCGATCATCAGTATGTGGGGAATACAAAATCCCCACTTCTGAGAGTGATACATATCCCTCCAGGAGGGAAAGTCATCACCTTTCCCACAGTACATTATTTACCATTAAGTAAATCGTATCTGAACTCTGTACGTATTTATATAAGGGATGTTGAAGGTGAACCATTTCCATTCACTAACGGTACTGCATTGTGTAAAGTCCATATCAGAAAGAAGCTACGCTAAATAATAATAACAATAATAACAATAATAACAATAATAATAACAATAATAACAATAATAATAACAATAATAGTAATAATAATAATAATAAAATGGAAGGAGAAAGAGTATTTAGGGGTTATAAAATGCAGAGAGGATACGGTCTTGGAGGCTTCTTCGCAAAATTACTGCGAGGAGCATTACCTATATTTAAATCCAGTGGAAAATATCTCGTTAGAAAGGTCGCAAAGACAGGAGTAAACACATTACGCGATGTTATAGGAGGAGTTAACCCTCGTGAAGCCGTAAAACGTCGTATTGCTGATGTTTCTGATGAAATGCTAGACGATGTTAAACGGAAAATACGTCGCAAGATGACTGGAGCTGGAGTTGGTAGGAAGATGATAAAAGGGAAGATGAAGAAGAAAAAAGAAGAAGAAGAAGAAGAAGAAGAAGAAGATTGTGAAGGATAGAGTAAAGAAAAAAGAAATTGATGTTTTTGACTTTTAGGTAAGCGTAAAATATAAACCAATGTTATTATTTCCATGTATCATTATTCGTCGACTGATCATAGAAGCAGGATGCACTTCCTTCATCCCTCAAGTCCTGACTGTTGTAAAACAGAGTTAGATCTCTTTTCTGTGAACCCTACACAGACCAGTGTAGGTGAAACCAACTTTATCAGTATTAATCCTGTACACTCTATTACGAACACCGATGTACCTTTAGAATTTAATGTACCTGGAACTTCAGATCAGTATCTCGACCCTTCAAATGTATTTTTATATTTAAAAGTAAAGTTAGTAAATGCCGAAGGTGGTTCAGACTTACCTGGAGCAGATCAACATCTCATTTTCCCTGAATCAAATTTTCTATATACCTGCTTTAGCCAAATTGAGGTATTTTTAAATGAAACATCTCTAGGAGCATCATCCGCGAGTTATCCATACAGAAGTTATATAGAACATTTACTGAATTATTCCGATGATGCAAAACAGTCCCATCTCCAATCTTGTGGATTTTACAGCTTTAAAGATGCTGAAAATCATCGACTTAAATGCGCTAAAAACAGATACAATGTCTATGAATATTATGGGCGAATAAATGGGGATATATTCTCCCAAGAAAGGCTTATATTACCCAACGTGGACACCCGTGTTCGGCTCGTAAGAGCTGCCGCACCATTTGCACTTGGAATATTGAGTGCGTCAAATGCTACATCTGCTGCCCCAAAACCAACATTTCAGTTATTAGACGCCTTTTTATATGTAAGAAAAGTGAAATTGGCCCCTCAGAAACATTTACAGATTGAGAAATCTCTTCTTGAGACTACTGCGAAATATCCAATAAGAAGAATTGAGACTAAAATTTTTAATTTCACACAAGGATTATCAAATATTAATATTTCGAATATAGTCAATGGAAGTCTTCCACAGAAAGTTATTGTAGGGATTGTAGAACATGAAGCATTTTCTGGTCATTATAAAAAGTCTCCTTTTAAATTCACTCATTTTGGACTTAGGGCCATCAGTTTACATGTAAACGGTCAACCATTCGGCCGAAGTTATGAGATGATGTACAGTGGGGAGAGCCCCTTATGTTCACGACCATTTTATGATTTAATCTCGAATACTGTGTCTTGTGGGGATAACGGTACAGGCATTGATTTGAAATCTTATGTCGAGAATAGTAACTTGTATGCTTATGATCTTACACCCGATCTTTCAGCTTGTAATGCTTTTCATCTCAACATTGTAAGAAAAGGCACTTTGGGAATAAGTTTAACTTTTGACAAAGCATTGACCTCTCCTATCTCGGTCCTGGTATATTTGGAGCATCCTCAACTGATTGAGATTGATCGTGTAAGAAACATTATCTTGAATTATTAAAGATGAATGAAGAAGAAATTTTAAACGTTTTTAAAAATGAAAAAAGATTTTTAGGCGTGTTTGCCTGTGACGAGCTCGCCTCAGTGAAATTAGAAATAGATTCAGGACTTATCTTCAACACCTCACCTCGAATTGTCAACAGTGGACATTGGATCTCAGTTTATAAAAATAAAAATAATGATGTTTACTTTATGGATTCATTAAATTTTGATTTTATGTTAGACCATTCTGATGTGACTCGCTTTTTTAAATATAATAATATTCATCATGTAAAGAAGATGTGCTTTCCTGTACAATCCTCTTCTTCTAAATTGTGTGGAATATACTGTATTTATTTTATAAAATGTTTTTTAAAAAATAAATCTTTTAATGAGATTATAAATATATTTAATATTAAAAATTTGTATATGAACGATTTTATTATCACTGATTACGTAATAAATGAAATAAATTAGTCAGGTGTTTACATTTTTCCTTTTGATTATTATATATATATATATATATATATATATATATATATATATATATATATATATATATATATATATATATATATATATATATATATATATATATATATATATATATATCAGAAATTATTCTTCGGAAAAAACATCTGTGTATTGTCTTTGGAATTTAAAATATTTTGGGGGATGGGGAAAAAAGATTAACATTTTTTCAGAGATTATAAGGTCGAGCATTTTTTCCAAAGTCACCGTATATATATATATATATATATATATATATATATATATATATATATATATATATATATATATATATATATATATATATATATATATATATATATATATATATATATATATATATATATATATATAATATGAAATAAAAAAAAAAAAATACGAGTAAAAATTTATTTTCACGGAAGAAGCATAGAGTTCTCTTTAGCATAGTGGTAAAAGCCTCGACCCTCCGACGAAAAAAGTTGGGTGTTCAAGCCTGCTTTTCATAAGTTTTTTCGTTCAAAAGAAAAAAGGAAATGTATTTATTATTATTATTATTATTATTATTATTATTATTATTATTATTATTATTATTATTATTATTATTATTATTATTATTATTATTATTATTATTATTATTATTATTTTTAAAATACAAAGTTTGAAAAAAAATATAAGCTTTATATATATATTATGGTTTCTATGGTAACTCATATCTAAATTTTTTCCGTTTAAAGTAAAAAAGACTCTCTTTAAAATAATTTTGGTAATTTATTATTATTTTATTATTATTATTATTATTTTTATTATTATTATATTCAAAATAAAATTATTATCATGTTTTCTTAGAAAAAATACAAAATAATAGTTTCTCTTAAAATATTGGATAAAAGAAAATGTATTTTTAAAAGAAAACTTGAATTCTCTCAGAGTAAAAAACGTAAATTTATTATTATTATTATTATTATTATTATTATTATTATTATTATTATTATTATTATTATTATTATTATTATTATTATTATTATTATTATTATTATTATTATTATTATTATTATTATTATTATTATTATTTTTAAAATACAAAGTTTGAAATAAATAGTTCAAATATATATGAAATATAACAAAAACTCGCAAAGTCGAAAAAAAAAAAAAAAAAAAAATACGCGTAAATAAATTTATTTTCTCGGAAGAACTGAGAAGGCCTCCTTAGCGAAGTGGTAAACTCACGGAACGTCTCTCGTAGAGTCGAGAGTTCAAGCCCGCTTTTTCAGAATTTTATCGTTCAAAGGAAATGTATTTATTATTATTATTATTATTATTATTATTATTATTATTATTATTTTTAAAATACAAAGTTTGAAATATATATTAAATAAATGAAAAAAAATATAAGCTTATATATATATATATATATATATATATATATATATATATATATATATATATATATATATATATATATATATATATATATATATATATATATATATTATGGTTTCTATGGTAACAACAACAACAACAAATGTATGGGCCTAACGCGTGCGCGCGCGCGAATAAACCACGAATATCCGGGGCGGCCGCGGTCGTCGCGAAGGGTCACCCAACCCCCCCTCCTCCCCCCCGCGAATATAAAAGGAAAAACATCAAAGTCTACCTCATAATAACAAAAGTCGAAAAAAATTTGAAGGGATAAATACAACAATTCGTTTTTTCTATACCAAGTTCGTCTTAGCGCAGTGGTAGAGTCATGGATTTTAAACCAAGAGACCCGGGTTCAAATCCCCATTTCTTAAGTTTTAGTTGTGCTCGTTCGTTCGTTCGTTCCTCTCTGGAAATTTCGAAGTAAGAGGATGAAGTGACGTCATGATCAAATGGAAGACGGTGATTGGTCGGAAAATAGCAGGCAGAATACCAAACTGTGATGTCATCAATCTCATACAAGACTCTGATTGGTTGAAGTAGAAGGCAAAAATAGAAGGATGTGACGTCAACAATCTTATACAAGAAAACAATCTGTGATGTCATCACCTTAGAAGAAACAAATGAAAGACTATGATTGGACGGATGAACTTTAAGAATAGAAGGCAGAGTAGAAGGCTATGACGTCATTACCTTACATGAAATAAAACTGTGACGTCACAACCCTCATAAGATACAAAAATACCCTCAACCTAGAACCTCAGGCACGCGCAGGCGGAAACATCAAAGGAAAGACGGCAAATCAAAAGCGGTAAACAGGTAAGATTAATTAAAATAACATGATTACATCAAAGATAAAAAGATCAACATGAAGATAAGACGGATTATCTGATTAAAAACAACTCACAAAGGTACGTGAAGTCCCCTCGGGGGGCAATTTCCCCTCAGGGGGGGCGGGGGACCCCTCAAGGGGGGCGGAGACCCCCAAAAAGGGCTCAGGAAAGAAGCTGGTTTCCCCTCAGGTGACGTCATGGTTTCCCCTCGCCTGCCTTCAATGTTCTTCACTTACTACTATATATATATATATATATATATATATATATATATATATATATATATATATATATATATATATATATATATATATATATATATATATATATATATATATATATATATATATATATATATATTACCTTCCAGCAAAGCATTTGTTGATATTACTCAAAGAAGAACAGGCTTCCACCAACGAAGATTTTGTCTTCAAATTGGAGTTGTAATCGTTGTCGTAACGTAACAAACTCGGCGAAGAGTTCGAAAAGCTCGAATTCGATGAGTCGGAAATGGCGGTCAGTGAGTTGAATGATTTTACGTTATTTTCGTGAAGGTTGTTGTTGATATTAAAGGAAGAAGCCCTTTCTCTCTGCTGTATTCTTTTATTTGGGTCTTGAACCGAAGTTTGCCTATATATATATATATATATATATATATATATATATATATATATATATATATATATATATATATATATATATATATATATATATATATATATATATATGCATAAAATTCGTCCTATCGAATCGTTGGGACGAGTGGTAAAATGTCACAATTTTTTTTTCAGTTATTTTTCTTATTAGAAAATAAAATCGGTGAAGCGACTTCTTATGCCTAACATGTCTTTTTTTTCTGTTGAAAATTTACTGTCCGACATTTTTGCTATTGTCCCAACGATTCATTAGGACAATATTTTTTACAGCGATAATATAATATATATATATATATATATATATATATATATAATATATATATATATATATATATATTATATATATATTATATATATATATATATATATATATATATATATATATATATATATATATACTTCATTTTATTTTAAATTATATTTATCGTGACATACTTCTTAACTTTCGATGAAATAGCCATGACACCATGATTTATTTGGCACGAGAAGTAACGAGTACCACAAACAGAGCCATCGTGGAGGCCTTTGGCGTCATCCAGTTCGATGCCAATCCAACAACCGGAAGCAAAATGGACGTTTCCGACGTATCGAACCCGTCCACTTACGTTTACGTCACTACCAACATCAACGTCAACTTTATCGCCGATTTCAATCTTGCGCAGAGTTGATTTCTTGATATCTTATTAAAAGACCATAATATATTATTATTATAATATATAATATATATATATATATATATATATATATATATATATATATATATATATAATATAATATATATATATATATATATATATATATATATATGTAGGTACTTGTCGGTTTCATCGTCCAACTAACTTAATCTTTACCTAACTTAACTTAACCTAAGTTAATCTATCAGTGGTGAAATAAATTTGATAGATGTAATATATAAGACTGCGACAACTATAGGAATACAATAACGCAGGCAAATTTGTCTTGAAAATCATAAGACAACAATATATAAAGTTTGAACTTATATATATATATATATATATATATATATATATATATATATTATATATATATATATATATATATATATATATATATATATATATATATATATATATATGTGTG
>SEYY01006818.1:45000-50000 GCA_009176605.1 Armadillidium nasatum | reverse complement strand
AATTAATATTATTAATATTAATTTATAATGTTGTAAGTTTTAAAAAAAAAAATCGTTATTGTACGAAGCCCGTTTTCTTTTTTATCAGATTTTCGATTGTAAAGGGTAACCAATATAAATAATTCATATTTTAAATGTATTATTTTCTCTTAATATAATGGGTTTATTAATTTATGCTTGGTCATAAGGGTGGTTTAAGACAATGTCGAATTAAAGTATTTATTCTCTTTTTAAATAAAATTATTTTTTAATTCTAAAAGTATATTATTATTATTATTATATTATTATTATTATTATTTATTATTATTATTATTATTATTATTATTATTATTATTATTATTATTATTATTATTATTATTATTATTATTATTATTATTATTATTATTATTATTTATATTCATTATATTATTATTATTATTATTATTATTATTATTATTTTATTATTATTATTATTATTATTATTATTATTATTATTATTATTATTATTATTATTATTATTATTATTATTATTATTGTATATTATTATCATTGTCATTATTATTATTATTATTATTATTATTATTATTATTATTATTATTATTATTATTATTATTATTATTATTATTTTATTATTATAAGTATAGCTGTCAGAAGGTTGACCTTCGATCAACTGATCTCTGATATCTCTCGCATTGCTAATCTTGCCATTGGTTGTTTTCAATGTTTCAAAAACTCAAGTTCATTTGTAGTAGTCTTTGGCTCAACTTTGCACACATCAAAAAAATTAAACTCAAACATTCTCCTCTTGTTAACTTAGCCTAACCTAACTTAACCTAATAAGTTCTTAGAGTTCTTAACTTAACCTTCTTGTCAACGTATCCTAACCTAACCTAACCTAATTTAACCAAATCTAAGCTAACAACCTAACCTAACAGAATATACTCATGGAGTTTCTTCTTGTAACCTTTCTTAAAAGAATCGCATTTAATTCTCATACCTCCCAAAATAGTTTTTAAAAAGCTAAGACGTATTCAGAGCCTTACCACAACTCCCTATATGCTTATTCTGTGAATGGGTGTAATCAGCCCTTGTATAGAGCACGGATCACCTATCCAGGATGACTCCACTCGCATTTCTTTTCGAAAGATGTAGAGTCTAGAACTTCTTCGTCTCACCAGTCCTTGCAATTTTACTGATTTTCTCCATTATTTTTAACTGCTTAACTTTCGTACCACTCTCCTTTTACCATCGTTATTTAATCTGCTCTTTTGAACTCTTCTGTTCCATTCTTCCTCGTGTGATTTTTTTTTCAACACAGACTCATTTTTTATTAGTCCAGCTCCTTGACTTCAAACTTAACCGCTATGACCAATTCTTAATTTTATATATTATATTAATATATATATATTATATATATATATATATATATATATATATATATATATATATATATATATATATATATATATATATATATATATATATATATATATATATATATATATATTTAAAGGGGAAAATATTAACATTAACAACTAAGAAATAGGGTTGTAATATGGAGCTTTTATATGGTATACTCTTAAAATGGAAGTAACGCTTAAGTGGTATGCGTTATTTTATGTTTATAACACCTTGGTGATGATAGACAATAAAGAAGCGTTAAAGCGTGTAAAATATTTTAAGGAACTATTAAAGGTAAAGGAAAGGATAGTGGCACATACGAACCCCGATAAAAAGATTAAGGCATTAAGCCCTGGTGAGAAGTTTAAAAAGTTTATAAATTATATCTTGAGGCTTATCTTAAGTCGGTAATTATATCCTCCATATTGTCCTTTTCTTAAGAATGAACAAAATATATTGAGTACATGCATGGAAGAAGAACATATTTCAATAAGGGACTCCGTCAACTTCACCCCTGACCCGCGAGTGGTGATGAAATATAATCGACATTAGGTTTCATGAAAATTGAAAGAGCATGATATAAATAAAAAAGATCCTGAGGTCTTAAAGAATAAAGGTGAGTAAAAAGTCTAGAGCCTTAGTGGCCTCTTGTCAACAGAAGGATGGAAATTGATAATAATTAACAAAATGTGACAAAATTTAACAAAAAAAAAATCTGGAAACTAAAGAGTAAAATGAAGAAAGGTGATACTGGTTGAAAAATAATTAAATCAATAGTTACATAAATATATGAATATAAAATGTTTGCTTAAAGTATACAGTAACGTTTCGGAGTAGTGAGGCGAAGATTCCTTCCTTGTTCGAAGGAAAAAAAAAATTCGTTCCTACAGAAGTTATTTTTTTCCATAAAGGTGTGAGCTTAAATTTAAAAAAAAAAAAAAAATAAAAAATAAAAAAAAAAAATCTCTGAAATAGCAAAGGTGATTAGAAGTAGAAGACACAACTATGGTTCTCGTGGTTGAAGATGTTAGTATTATTAATATTAACAACAGCAATATAGTATCTGCGAGTTACTGAACAAACTCGATATTAAAAATATTGAAAAAATATTTATGTAATCCATATATGATCGCTGAAATGTAATTATGGGAAACTATTTCTAATATTCTTTAAATATTGTCATAGTTCTCTCTCTCTCTCTCTCTCTCTCTCTCTCTCTCTCTCTCTCTCTCTCTCTCTCTCTCTCTCTCTCTCTCTCTCTCTCTCTCTCTCTCTCTCTCTCTCTCTCTCTCTCTCTCTCTCTCTCTCTCAATTTAAATAAACAAAACATTAAAAGCACAGAAACTTTAAGAGAAATTATAGTGTCATTAACCTTAAGATAAAACAACAAATAACTAGTTTAAAGAATGAACTAGTATATATATATATATATATATATATATATATATATATATATATATATATTATATATATATATATATATATATATATATATATATATATATATATATATATATATATATATATATATATATATATATATATATATATATATATATATATATATATATATATATATATATATATATATATATATATATATATATATATATATATTATATATATATATATATATATATATATATATATATATATATATATATATATATATATATATATATATATATATATATATATATATATATATATATATATATATATATATATGGTATGAACGTGTGTGTATTTTTGGCACTATCATCCAGGCGTTCGTAATACAAATCTATAAGTATAAACAGACAAGCCTGAAAACCTGTTCAGAAGTTCAGGCTTAAAGGCTCAGGCCGAAGGTAAGGCGGCTCATAAACCTTTTTAGAGTATTAAATTCAAATTATCAATATACTATTTCATTGAACTTTTAAAACGTGGATATTTAAATAAATAAATGAATAAATAATAATAAAAAAAAATGGGGATTGTTGTATTAATTAAAATTGTTGTATATTGTTGTATTGTTTTTGTTTTAATTAATGAAATTTAGCAAAAGAGAATAGAAAGTTATATTTTGGTTGGGTTAATATTTATTCCCATATAAGGGATTAATTCCTTTACCAGGGGCTTTTGAACAGTTTTTGAGGAAATTTTATAAAAAAAAAATGAATAGAATAAAATAGAATATTTTATAATATTTTATGATAATAAAAACACAAAAACATCATATATATATATATATATATATATATATATATATATATATATATATATATATATATATATATATATATATATATATATATATATATATATATATATATATATATATATATATAATGCCATAAAAATAGTTACACATTTACGTGAAGTAAAACAAAAATAGTTACCTATATACCTTCAGCAATTTTTGAACCAAAAACTTGATATTTCTACGCCAACAGATATAAAATATAATACATTATCTATCTACCTTCAGCGATTTTTGAACCAAAACCTTGATATTTCTTCCCCAACAGATATAAAAAAAATACATTATCTAGCTACCTTCAGCGATTTTTGACGAAATATTGGATACATCTATTTTGCCGTAGTTCACTTTTCCTCGGAGGAAGAGATGAAGACCTTTTATAAATTCTTGTTGCAGCCGTGGCTTTAGAAACGGTTTGAAAAGCCTCATCTACTTCGTAAGAATATCTCTGGAGTTTAACGCGATTTCTCTCACGTCCTGAAGAGGGAGCGGAAGTCGCTAAGGGCACGTTCAAAAGTTTTGTAATTCTATTAATTGGAATAAATAATCCTGGAATTTGGTGGTAATATATATATATATATATATATAATATATATATATATATATATATATATATATATATATATATATATATATATATATATATATATATATATATATATATATATATATAATATATATATATATATATATATATATATATATATATATATATATATATATATATTTAAGGTTATCAGGAATTATTTTTGATGAAGCTGAATACAATTAAAGAAATCATTTAGCCAATCAGTAAATAACACCTCTTATCTCATCATCCGAATTAAAAACAATTAAATATAATATATTACCCAAGCCTTCCCCTTCCCCTTCCCCTTCCCTTCCCCTTCTCCACTCGTTCCACGCGATAAAAAGTGAAAAAATCGTTCAAAATATAAGCAGAATCTTACCGTAGTTTCTTGCACATAAAAAGTAGGTGACGCCTTTAACAGTTCCATTATTACGACCGGTTGGTGACTCTAGTTCCACACCGGCCCAGAGTCCTGTTGCAAATTCAGTTGGGCCAGCGTACCTATATATATATATATATAATATATATATATATATATTATATATATATATATATATATATATATATATATATATATATATATATATATATATATATATATATATATATATATATATATATATATATATATATAATGACCTTATTAATTTATTAATTAAACCAGTCCCAATTTCCAACCGATTTCAAGAAACTTATATAGGGAATGTTTAAAATAAATTTTTAATATTGAAAATCTTTTTATAAAATTGAGAAACGATACAAATGCATGGCACACGAACATCGATATATACGAAGGGCTCCTCGCCC
>SEYY01006818.1:15000-20000 GCA_009176605.1 Armadillidium nasatum | reverse complement strand
ATATATATATATATATATATATATATATATATATATATATATATATATATATATATATATATATATATATATATATATATATATATATATATATATATATATATATATATATATATATATATATATATATATATATATATATATATATATATATATATATATATATATATATATATATATATATATATTATATATATATATATATATATATATATATATATATATATTTTTTTTTTTTTGTCCAGTCACTGCTTCCCCCTCATCCGCTTTTTATGACCTTGGGGGTGTTTTTAACATTTTGCGGGTAATGTGTCGAGATGAAAGCAAATATTTTTGCGCATATATATATATATATATATATATATATATATATATATATATATATATATATATATATATATATATATATATATATATATATATATATATATATATATATATATATATATATATATATATATATATATAATATATATATTATTATTATTATATATATATATATATATATATATATATATATATATATATATATATATATATATATATATATATATATATATATATATATATATATATATATATATATATATATATATATATATATATATATAAGGGATTGGTACACAACTCATACTGTCTTGTTACAACGGACACTATTCCTCGTCCTGTTACATGTGACTATCTTTGTTAAAAATGTTTCCTAACAGGATTGTTTGCATGATTTATTTAACTTGCATGCAAAATTAATTTCGGTGCTACTGTATCATGCTGTCTTTAGTTTTGAAGATAAATACATGGCACGCGAACATTTGTTTACGGGGAACTTTGCATCCCCTTCCCCCCCTACCAATAAGTGGTGGTGAAGAAGTAGTAATAGTTGAAGAAATAGTTAATTTCACCTTTGTAGGCCTCATAATATTGCAGTACTAGATGTAACATTTTTAATTTGTCAGGTTAGGTTAGCTGGTAAATGGCTACAAATTCAAAATGTCGTGTTTTATTTTTATATTAAAAATAATTTTCAATACAGTTTAGACATAATCCCTAAAAATAGTTAAAATCCATTTTAACAATGAAATCGATGAGTGGGCATACGAAACGGAGGTGGTCCCCCACCTCCTATGAGGAGTTCTTGTAACTATTCTTTCCACTTTTAATCAAACTTCTCTATACAGTTCTGTATTATATATATATATATATAATATATATATATATATATATAATATATATATATATATATATATATATATATATATATATATATATATATATATATATATATATATATATATATATATAATCATAAGAACTTGCAATATTACGAAATGATTATGAAATTTCATATAGACCCGTTATCAAATTTTTTTTCTTAAGAGAGGAGGAGGGGAGAGGGTTAAGCACACGCTTAGGAGATAAACTAGGGTGGGATGGGGGTTTATTGGAAATCAAGAAATTATTATTATTATTATTATTATTATTATTATTATTATTATTATTATTATTAGAGATGTACCGATACCAGTAAAGAGGCCGATACCGATACTCTATTTTTTAAGGTGCCGATACCGATACTTTATTATAAGAAATACACAGTAATAAGATAGAAAATTTGTGTACTGCTAGGCAACTGAGGATTGCATTCCCTGTACAACCAATACTTAGTCATGTATTTCTTATTTGGTTGTGCCCAAGTATATTTTATAAATTAAAATATTATCTTTTAGGAATAATAAATGCAAATATAATACTAATAACTTTTTTATGTTTGTGTTTATTCAAAATATATTCCATTTCCATTTTCCAGTAAGTATTAACAAAGTTTAGCTACTCGCGTTTATGTTTTAACATGATTACAATTTACAAGAAGATTCTTTAACTAGCTACAATATAAAGAATAAAAATAATGAAAGAAGAGACCTCAATTAATCAGCAGAAAAGACAAAATATAAAAACGCTATTATTCAAACATGACATAATATACTCCTTTAAGGTAAAGACATCACTTAGTAGTCGAATTCAAAGTATCGGAGTATCGGCCAAGTATCAGCCAAATTAACCAATACCGATACCCCTCCAAAAAATGGCCGATACTGGCGATACCGATACTATCGGTATTATTATTATTATATTATTATTATTATTATTATTATTATTATTATTATTATTATTATTTAAATACTACTTCTAAAGAATTTAATATGAAACATCATATTAGTTTCATTAAAATAATGATTTTATTCGTATTTCTTGATTTTTTAAAATCTATATTTTTCCGAACCACGGAATATATATATATATATATATAGTATATATATATATATATATATATATATATATATATATATATATATATATATATATATATATATATATATATATATATATATATATATATATATATATATATATATATATATATATATATATATATACTAATTTTTAATTATTTTTATCGCTAGTCACAGGTCGGAGATGCGGGGGAGCTTAGCTTCCGCTTGACATTTGTTCGTGTGTCATGCATTTGTACAGAGTAAGGACAAATGCAGATTGTAAATTGTCGTAGTGTCAATTTGTTCTCCTCCACACACACTCTTTTCTTTACCTTTTGTTTGAAATGGTATATTAATATTCTGGCAGTCTTGCAGTGAAATGAGCTATATATATATATATATATATAATATATATATATATATATATATATATATATATATATATATATATATATATATATATATATATATATATATATATATATATATATATATATATATATATATATATAGTTGGAATAACTTCTAAAATAGTTGTACAGTTTATAATTTTTTTTTCTTATTTTTATTATGTTTCCTCTATTCAGTAGGACTTTAGACAGGATCTGTAAATACTTCATACTGGATTCTTTCAGGTTTGAGAGAGAGAGAGAGAGAGAGAGAGAGAGAGAGAGAGAGAGAGAGAGAGAGAGAGAGAGAGAGAGAGAGAGAGAGAGAGAGAGAGAGAGAGAGAGAGATCAGAGAGAGAGAGAGCGAGAGAGAGAGAGAGAGAGAGAGAGAGAGAGAGAGAGAGAGAGAGAGAGAGAGAGAGACTTATCTTACCATATGAGAAGAAAGCAAATGTCAAAAGGCAATTTCAGTTTCCTTACATCGTGATGAGAAAGGTGATGGAATGCTTTTGACACACACACATTTCCGTCATAGATTTTGCCGGTTTGCTTTCAAATGCTGTTTTTTTTTTTTTGGGGGGGTGGGGGCCTATTTTTGTGCTCATACTTTTATAGCGTTTGCATTTTTATTCATCTATATTTCTTGTTCTTTCCATTCATTATTATCAAAGAATGAAAAATTCGTTTGTAATAATCACGTATCGGAGTGGGATAAAATCTGCCCTTATTTTCACCTCGGGTTCAGATTTTTATCCTTGTGGCAATCACCTTTGTGCTTTCGATGAATTTTCAAATAAAGGTGAAAATATTACAATTTGGTTCTGTGTGGAAAGTTCTTGTCCTAATTCTACTACTTTGCTAGGATTTAAATTAAATTCTAGTGGCTCGAAGTATAATGTAGATTGAAAAGTTACGTGGGTATAACTGTATAATGTAGATTAAAAAGTTACTTGGGTATAACTGAAGCCAAAGTTGGAAATTAAAAAAAGAAAAAATTCCATAACATCAAACTGAAAGAAATTTCAGTGCTAGAGAGAGAGATTTAAGTTTTTTTTTATTATCATTTTAGTTGTAACTTGACATTTACCTAGAGTCCTAGACAATGCCAAGTAAGTGTGGTATATTCACATTATAGCGAATTGTTTTAATAATAATAATAATAATAATACGTACATATTACCATAGAAATACATTTTCATAGACATGCCAAGTGTGGTATATTTACTGTATAGTGAGTTGTAATAATAATAATAATAATAATAATAATAATAATAATAATAATAATAATAATAATAATAATAATAACGCTTCCTGCGTATTACTATGAAATACAATAGTCATGTAATTGGTATTTAATTAACCTTAATACTAGTCCTTTACCATGTTATATTTTAATTTATTTTAACAAATACTGTAGATTTCGAAATGAAAATAAAATTATTGGTGTGACTACAAGCATCAATTGGTTATTGAAGTTCGTTTATAAGAAAATTGCTTTCGAATTAAAGCTACAATGCTCTCTCTCTCTCTCTCTCTCTCTCTCTCTCTCTCTCTCTCTCTCTCTCTCTCTCTCTCTCTCTCTCTCTCTCTCTCTCTCTCTCTCTCCTCTCTCTCTCTCTCTCTCTCTCTCTCTCTCTCTCTCTCTCTCTCTCTCTCTCTCTCTCTCTCTCTCTCTCTCTCTCTCTCTCTCTCTCTCTCTCTTCTCCTCTTTCTCTCCTCTCTCTCTCTCTCTCTCTCTCTCTCTCTCTCTCTCTCTCTCTCTCTCTCTCTCTCTCTCTCTCTATATATATATATATATATATATATATATATATATATATATATATATATATATATATATATATATATATATATATATTATATATATATATATATAAAATTTGTTGACCATATTTGCTTAAGAACGAAGTTAGAAACTTGTATGGTAAATTTAATTACCCCATTTTACAGTTGTAAATTGTAAATCACCTCATTGGAGAATATCTTGTTAAAGACTAATAATTGTTCATTAATGATATGAGCTTTAGAAAGTGAAATTTGTACCACTTTAAAAATGCCACTGAGACAGATAGACAGACTGACGGGTTTCGAAAAAAAAAATATACTCGTACATTCGTATATTTGAATACTGTAAAAATGCAGGAATGTGAGTTTAATACTATTTGTTTTTATTTTTTATTTTTTATTTATTTTTTATTTATTTATTTTTTTGATAATTTAAGTATTCTGTTCCGATATTTGGCTGTAAATGATAATTTTATTAATATAAATTATGAATATAATTAAATGTGATGTAATTTATTTTTTTATTATTTTTTTTTTTTAAATATGTGTTTTTCCC
>SEYY01006818.1:0-7500 GCA_009176605.1 Armadillidium nasatum | reverse complement strand
ACTATTCTACTCCTTCCTTATAATTAAATAAACCTCATTTAAATTTATATCTAATTTTCTTAACCTAAAATTTCAGTGCTTTTGACCTCTACAAATTTTAGGTAACTCCGGCCAGAACCCCGGCCCCAGTAAAATTCCAGCCCCGGTCGGTCCTATATATATATATATATATATATATATATATATATATATATATATATATATATATATATATATATATATATATATATATATATATTATATATATATATATATATATATATATATATATATATTATATATATATATTAGGGATGGAGCGATACCAAATTTTACCGATAGATACCTAAAAATTCCCCAAGCCGATACCCGATACCTGAAATATTACTTTATACTACTACCGATACCATACCGATATACTTTATTCCTATACAAATTTTTGCCGATACCGATACCGATATGAAAAGGCCATACCGATACCGATACCGATACCGGTATCGGAAAAAAAACGATATATGCCGATACCGATATACCGATATATATATCCCTATATATATAAATATATATATATATATATATATATATATATATATATATATATATATATATATATATATATATATATATATATATATAATATATATATATAGTACTTTATTCGTGCTTGTTGCTTGTAGAAAGTTTTTGTTTAACAGTAAGCATTAGAAACCTTTGTTTGCTTGTTTTTGTATATTTTTTTTATTTTTTGTTTTTTTTTTTCTTATAAATTCAAATTCGTATATATATATATATATATATATATATATATATATATATATATATATATATATATATATATATATATATATATATATATATATATATATATATATATATATATATATATATATATATATATATATATATATATAATAAAAGCATAGTCGAAAATATTTAGAAACGTAGAAAGTCGTATCTATTAGTCTTAGGCTTATTATTGGTCATAAAGAAGCTTTCTTTATTTATAATTTTATCAAAAATTAAATTTTTTTTTTTTCTTAAAACTTATCACTTGGAATGAGAAACTTATCTCTTCACTTTACTTAAATTTTATATCCCTAGGTGAATTATTATTGATTATTATTATTATTATTATTATTATTATTATTATTATTATTATTATTATTATTATTATTATTACTATTATTATATTTATATTATATGCGATATAATTTATTATTATTATTAATATTATTATTATTATTGTTCTCATTATTATTTATGTATTTATCATTATTATTATTTTTATGAAAATAATTTTTATTATTATATATATATATATATATATATATATATATATATATATATATATATATATATATATATATATATATATATATATATATATATATATATATATATATATATATATATATATATATATATATATATATATATATATATATATATATATATATATATACTTCGTAGAGGTGAGTTTGGTTTGATAACTGAAATATTAAAAGAGAAATAGAAATATCGAGATAGGCACAGTTTAGGTCTATTTTTACTAGTAGAAAAACAAGAAGTCTGAGAAAGTTACTCAACGCCCCTCTCCCCCCTCCCTCCACCTCTGAGCTGGTGAAGATATTTGTAACGAAGAGAGTAAGTAATCTTCTCTTCTGACAGAATGGGTTAGTTAGTGTCTCACACAAGTTTTGATAATGCAAAATTATTTACAGAAAATTTAATTTTTAAATTGTAACTTTTAAAAAAAAAAGATATATTCAGAGAAGCTCCAATAATTTGAAGTCATGTTCTTTTTTTGAATTTTAATACGAATAATATTAGATTTGTATTTTTGGCCTGGAATGAGGGTTGGTTGCACAACTTTAGAATTATTGCGGGTTGGGAACATAAACCTCGTTTAATTCCTGTTAACGGCTGATGATAATGCGATGCGTGATTAGCTGACACTACCTCCCAATATTGTGGGAAAAGGTATTTTGGCTAATATATATATATATATATATATATATATATATATATATATATATATATATATATATATATATATATATATATATATATTTTCTCTAATTTCCTTTCCGATCTTTCTATAGCAGCTGTTGTAGACGGCCGCCGTTCTTCCTTTAAATCTATTAATAATGGTGTTCCTCAGGGTTCTATCCTATCCCCAACACTCTTTCTATTTTTCATTAATCTTCTTTCTATTACTTCATCTTCTATCAACTCCTATGCTGATGATTCCACACTTCATTACTCGTTTCAATTTGAAAGACGTTCCTCCCAGCAGCAGTTTATAGATTCGAGAAGGGTAGCCTTGGAGTAACTAACCACGCTTTCACGTATTTCAAATTGGGACAGGGAAAATATGGTTGTTTTCAATGCCTCAAAAACTCAATTCCTTCATCTCTCCACTCGACAACAATCTTCCACACAACTATGATATCCTCTTCGAAAACACAGTAACTCAAACCTTCATCTGTACTTAATATTCTCTGTGTATTTTTTTCTCGTGATCTTTCTTGGGAAGATCACATTACTTCTCTTTCTAAACAAGCTTCTATAAGAGGTTGTGTTCTGAGGCGCCTTCAGAATTACTTCACGCCACCACAGTTGCTTGATCTCTATACGAGTGTTGTTCGTTCCTGTATGGAGTATGCTTCACACTTCTAATGTGGTTGCACTCATACAGCTCTCCTGCATGGAGAAGTTGGAGTCTAGTGCTTTTCATCTTATCAGCTCTCCTGCTCTTACTAACTCTCTCCAATCTCTTTCTGCCCGTCGAATTGCTGCGTCACTCTCTCTATACTATCGCTATTACAATGGACACTGCTCTTCTGAACTCTCTCGTCGTATACCTCCTCCATTGAGAAAAGCTCGTGCGACACGCCTTTCTACACAGTCTCATCCTTTCTCTATCCAACTCTCCGACCCCAGACTTAACCGCTATGCTTATTCTTACATGTACTCTACTGGTAAAGTCTGGAACACACTCCTTTTGTCTGTTTTCCCAACTTCCTTTGACTTGCATACTTTCAAACGCTGTGTATCTGGACAGTCTGCCTCCATCGACCAAAATAGAGTTCCAACTCCGATGGAATACGGTAGTCCTTCGACCTTTTCCCACCGGAGAATATATATATATATATATATATATATATATATATATATATATATATATATATATATATATATATATATATATATATATATATATATATATATATATATATATATATATATATATATATATAACGGGCTTTGCAATAATTAATGTAATAAATTATAATTAAATGGTCTTATATTTCGCAATTAATATTTCTTAATTAATTAATGATTGAAAGTAAATTTATTCGCTACTTTGAAGGATGGAGGAAAAAAAAGAAGAAAAAAAAAAGATTACTAAAAACGTAGCAAGAAAAAGAATAACGGAAGAAGTGTGTTTGTGTGTTTGTTTTAATGACACGCGAATTTAATGAAAGAACATTCCTCCTAGTTCTTATTCTAAAAAACGATTAAACTATTTTATCGTAACTGTGTTGGGAGGGGTGATGTTTATAAATAAATGCATGAAAAGTAAAGGAATGTCATTATGAGTAGAAGCAAAAAGGGTTCTCAAAAAGGTTTTCAAAAGGGCTCTCAAAAGGGTTTTCATAAAGGTTCTCAAAAAGGTTTTCAAAAGGGGTTTCAAAAAGGTTTACAAAAGGGTTCTCAAAAAAGGTTTTCAAAAGGTTTCTCAAAAGGGGTTTCAAAAAGGTTCTCAAAGGGTTTTCAGAATCGTTCTCAAAAAGGTTCTCAAAAGGGGTTTTCAAAAAGGTTCTCAAAGGGTTTTCAGAATCATTCTCGAAAAGGTTCTCAAAAGGGTTTTAAAAGGGTTTTCAAAAGAGTCTCAAAAGGGTTTTCAAAAGGGTCTCAAAAGGGTTTTCAAAAGGTTCTCAACTTGTAAGAGTTTAAGAGAACTTTTCAATTTGCCAAAAGCTTGCGGACCTGTTTTCAGGTTGATAATTGTATCTATTGAAGTAAAATATTTTGATTCAGTTTCAAGGTATTTTTATTAATTCAAGAAATTGAAAATTATATAGCAAACTATTATATATATATTTTAATACAGATTATATTGCTAACTACAAAAAAAATAAAAATAAAATAAATAAATAAATAAAAATCGTTTTGCCTACTTTTTTTTTCTTTGCAAACTTATTGTTTGAAATTGAGTGAGTGCGTTTTCATGTTAAGGTTTAAAGATATGAAGAAAATCCAAATACTTTAAAAATATTTTGCCATATTTGGCAAAAAATAATTTGGCTCGGAAAAAATGTATTCCGATTTCGATTCAAAATTAGGTCACAGAAGCATTTTTTTTAAAAATATCTAATATGAATGAATACAAACACGATAATAATAAAAATGGAGTACTTGTTCAGTTCAAGTTATTTTAGACCAGAAAGTACTATTAATTTATCAGGGTAGAACCAAAAATTCACTTTCTTATTATAAGGGTCTCAAAAGGGTTCTCAATTAGGAATTTATGTTCTGTATAGAATTTTGAAGAATACTGAATACTCAGTTTATATATATATATATTATATATATATATATATATATATAATATATATATATATATTATATATATATATATATATATATTATATATATATATATATATATATATATATATATATATATATATATATATATATATATATATATATATATATATATATATATATATATATATATATATATATATATATATATATATATTGGGTAAGCTCCGGCTACGGAGGGCGGAGCTGCTATTATTGTTCATTTAGTATCGAGGAGCCAGAGCTTATGATATTCAAAGAAGCAATTTGAAAAACAATAATTTACCAGTCATAAATTACGTGATGAAAGAAGTTCATGCTTTTGGAAATGAAGAATTGTGTACAGTTTTAGGCTTATTTCTTCCATTTCTTCTCAGGACAGACCCAGATAACGAACCTGTTTGAAAAAGGGAATTGTATATATATATATATATATATATATATATATATATATATATATATATATATATATATATATATATATATATATATATATATATATATATATATATATATATATATATATATATATATATATATATATATATATATATATATATATATATATATATATCAGAATTGTACTTGCTGGCTGCTGTCATGTACTTATACTTAAAAGTAAATTTCATTTTCCTGTATTTGAACAAATACAAGTACAAGTTATAAGTAATCAAACTCAATTCCTCCGTCTTTCTTTATCCTTCTCTCTGATTTCCTTTCTGGTCGTTCTATAGCAGCTGTTGTAGACGGCCACTGTTCTTTATTTAAATCTATAATAGTGGCGTTCCTCAGGGATCTGTTCTTTCCCCAACTCTTTTTCTGCTTTTTATTAATGACCTTCCCTCTATTACTTCATCACCTATCCACTTCACCTTTCATTACTCTTTTCACATTGAAAGATTCCCCACCCAACAGTAGTTAATTGAAGCAAATGGTCCTCTGATCTTTCTCGTATTTCAAATTGAGACAGAGAATACATGGTAATTTTCAATGCCTTAAAAACGTAATTCCTTTATCTTTCTACTCGACACAACCTTCCACACAAATAGAACATCTTCAAAAACACTCGATTCAAACCTTCATCTGTCCTCAATATTCTCAGTGTTTATCTCGTTATCTTTCTTGGAAGGATATCATTACGGCGCTATACCCAAAACGTCGACAGGGAAAATAGTCGACCGGTCAAAGTGCCGACACTTTGGAAAAAAAATGTGTCGATCACTTTTCTTTTCAATTTCAACGTGTCGACGCTTTGGCTACATGTGAAAAAAAAAATGTGTCGACTGTTTGACCAACATCGTATTTTTTTTTTAAATCGATACAATCGATATGAAGCCTATTATTATTAATATATATATATATAGTAACAATAAAGTTTTACGATAGGTTGTTATTAGAATGTTACGATCAAATAGATTGGCATTATGTAAAAGTGTAAAAAATGAACACCTGCTTCTATTAAGTTCAAGTGTTCGAACTTACTTATGGAATGCACAAAACAGTGAGTTCTTTTTTTTCTTCGTGAATATCGTTATACACATCGTTCGCTTAGTAACGTATAGTTAGGTTTTTTTTTTTTTTTTTTTTTTTTTTTGTGTCTTTCGTTTTTGAAGTTTTGGGATTTTTTGTTTTTTGGTGAGATTTCGTTCGGTGGTGTCGCTGATATATATATATATATATATATATATATATATATATATATATATATATATATATATATATATATATATATATATATATATATATATATATATATATATATATATATATATATATATATATATATATATATATAATATGCGCTTTCAGTGTAAATTATTTTAAAAATTTTAATGGAATATAAAATAGATTATATGTAAATAAAATAAATAAATTTTAAATGAAATTATTTAAATTTTCAATTGTCGAGTATCTAAAAATTTTGAGAATTTTTTTTTTTTTTTAATAGTTTTTTTTTTCTCTTTTTATAAATAATAAATATCTGATTTTTAAAATTTTTTTCTCTTTAAATCCATAATTTATGTATCTGATTTTTAAATTTAGGTTACTTGAAAAGACTGTATAGCTTGAGTCATGAATAATTTTAGCAGGAAACATGTGCAAATATACTGAAATGGATTGCAAATAAACTTTTCATATATTATATATATATATATATATATATATATATATATATATATATATATATATATATATATATATATATATATATATATATATATATATATATATATATATGTGTGTGTGTTTTTTGTATGTGGGTGTGTTAGTGTGTGCGTGTGTGTTGAAAGGTTATGATATCTTAATCTTTGTCTTATTAAGTATATTTATTGGTAAAATTCTTCTAATCTTTATAATCCAAGGGAACTAAACTGGAATTTAAATAATACTTAATAATAATAATAATAATAATAATAATAGTAATAATAATGATAATAATTTTGAAACAAAGTAATTTCAAGATAAATATTACTTTTTTAATATTTCTTGGAATAGTTTTTTAATATGAATATTGACTCTCTATAATTGCCCACTTTGTGTAATAGTGAATTCTTACAAAATAATAATAATAATAATAATAATAATAATAATTGATGATGATGATGATGATAATTATAATAATAATAGTTTTTAAAAAATTTAATAAATAATATTATATATATATATATATATATATATATATATATATATATATATATATATATATATATATATATATATATATATATATATATATATATATATATATATATATATATATATGGGGTTATGAACTCCTCCACGGAGTGGTGTACATCTTCCTTTAGGGGTTGGTGGCGCAGCCACCGCACCTAATTTTTTTCAGCCTCTTTTCTGACTCATTTCGAGGGTTTAACCACACCCGGAGAGAAATACATTCTCTCTCCTCCCCCTCCTATCACCCCTCTCT
>SEYY01006816.1:32500-45165 GCA_009176605.1 Armadillidium nasatum | reverse complement strand
ATATATATATATATATATATATATATATATATATATATATATATATATATATATATTCATAAAAGTTACTTCAACAAAATTTCAGGCTATTCCAGTTGCTTCCTCTTTTTATAGGGGTTTCTAGTTTGGTTCCACTTGCACACTTTCTTTGGAATCTAGGAATTTTCGCCTTAGATTCATTTGCTTCCACTAACTCTCTCTAGTCTCTTTTCTGATCGTCGAATTGTTACGTGACTCTCACTCTCTCATCTGAATATTCCAGTCGCATACCTCCAACATCAAGAAAGGCTAGCAAGACACACATTTCTACATAATCTCATTCTTTATCCTTTCCAACTCTCTTATATCAGACTTAACCGTTCTGATCAATCTTGCATTTTATTTTTTTTAATCAAAACGTTCACATCTCATATTCGTTTCGCTATTGGAATGTAACTTTTCTTGTTAGTTTATACCAAAGATCCGCATGCGAGATTGAACCAGGGTTTTTAAGCAAGTGATTCAATTATTCTACCGTCTCTGCCACGGGAGGTGGTTGTACAGGTAAAGTCGAAAACACACTTTCATTGTCTATGTTTGCAACTTTAATGTGATTGGCAAACCATCAATTGCTGTGTATCGGGGCATGTCGGTCCTTAATTTAGCTTTGATTCTGATTACTTTCTAATTCTGGTATATTTGGAAGAATTTTGGCATTTGCTCCTCATGATATATATATATATATATATATATATATATATATATATATATATATATATATATATATATATATATATATATATATATATATATATATATATATATATATATATATATATATATATATATATATATATATACATAGAGGGGAGGACGTAGCACCTTCCGAAGCCGTGAAATTACCTCCATTGGGCTTAACCGCTGGGTGATAGGGTGGGCTAGACCATTCTATTTCACTCCGTTGCCCTTTAGTTCGTTACTTTTCGCGTTTCACCTTGTCATAGGGTCTTTAGTGTACCCTCTTCTCACACTGGAGTGTCTATGTTCCCACTTCTCCTTCCCGCTACACCCTTCTCACATTCCCATAAATTTACAAGCTCTTACATGTACATTATCTTTAAAATAACAACTTCAATGGCGAAACATAATACTGCCTCGGAGATGCTTCGAAGGGCGACATCCAAATAATGCCCTTCATCCACTCCTTCCCCAATCACCACTTGGGAGTTGATGGCCTCCGGTGATGGGGTTGGTGCCACCAAGACCTCTATGCCGACTTGTCCTGGTTCTCAAAACTTGTGCTTCCGAGCTTACACCTTATTTCGTCTATATCTTTCTACTTCAACCTTCTCTTCTTGCTGGATACGTCCGCACATTCAACCTGTGCAGAAGAAGGGGGACCACTCTCAACCCTCTAACTATCGTCCCATTTCTTTAACTTTCGTTCTTGGAAACATCTCACTTCTTCTAACCTTATCTCTGATCGCCAGTATGGTTTTCGTAAGAAATGCTCTACTAGTGATCTTCTTTCCCTTCTCTCTGACTCTTGGTCCTCCGAGCTTTGGCATTTCGGTGAATCTTTTGCTGTGGCGCTGGATATCGAAAGCTTTCGACAGAGTCTGGCACAAAGCTTTGATTTCCAAACTTCCCTCTTTCGGAATCTATCCTGATCTCTGTGACCTTCTCTCTGATTTCCTTTCCGGTCGTTCTATAGTAGCTGTTTTAGGCAGCAATCATTCTTGATTTAAATCTATTAATAATGGTGTTCCTCAAGGATCTGTCCTATCCCCAACACTTTTTCTACTTTTAATTAATGACCTTCTCTCTGTTACTTCTTCTCCTATCCACTCCTATACTGATGACTCCACCCTTCATTACTCTTTTCAATTTGAAAGACGTCTCTCCCAACGTCAGTTAATTGACGAAAGGAGAATAGCATTCGAGCAGCTGACCTCTGATCTATCTCGCATTTCAGATTGTAGCAGAGAGAACATGGTTGCTTTCAGTGACACCAAAACTCAATTACTCCATCTCTCTACTCGACACAATCTTACACACATCTCAAACCTTCATCTCTCCTTAATATTCTTGGTGTCTCTTTTTTTTGTTGATCATTCTTGGAAAGTTCACATTATCTCTCATTCTAAACAAGCTTCTAAGAGATTAGGTGTTAAGAGGAGCCTTCAGTATTTCTTCCCACCACCTCAGTTGCTTTCACAGTATAGGGGTGTTGTTTGCTCCTGTATGGAGTATACTTCACACATCTGGTGTAGTTCAACTCATACAGCTATCTTTGAGAAGGTGGAGTCTAGGATTTTTCGTCTTATCAACTCTCCAGCTCTCACTAATTCTAATAATTTCACTCTCGCTAATAATTTCTGCCCTCTCTATACTATCGCTATTACAATTTATACTGCTCTTTTGAACTCTCTCGTCGCATACCTCCTCCATCGAGAAGGGCTCATGCGACTCGTCTTTCTGCACAGTGTATTAATACACTGATCTCAATACCCACACATCACTACAAACACAGCCAACAGATACAAATACAACCTATTATTACATACAAACACTATCCTCTAACTGCCACTTGTACAATAGGTCTTCAAAGTATAGAATCTCACTACGCCCACGGATAGCTGAGTGATCTAGATCTGTAAGACTGTGGCAAGGGTTACTATCACCCCAGATAACTGTACATCATATCACCAGCATTAGGTGACCCCACTGGTCGGGAAAAACACAAATAACTCTCCTTCTCCCGATTGTTCCTCACTACGGTGAGAGGTTAAAAGTGGTTAGAAAGTATATATATATATATATATATATATATATATATATATATATATATATATATATATATATATATATATATATATATATATATATATATATATATATATATATATATATATATATATATATATATATATATATATATATATATATATATATATATATATATATATATATATATATATATATATATATATATATATATATATATATATATATATATATATATATATATATATATATATATATATATATATATATATATATATATATATATATATATATATATATATATATATATATATATATATATATATATATATATATATATATATATATATATATACTATATATATATATATATATATATATATATATATATATATATATATATATATATATATATATATATATATATATATATATATATATATATATATATATATATATATATATATATATATATATATATATATATATATATATATATATATATATATATATATATATATATATATATATATATATATATATATATATATATATATATATATATATATATATATATATATATATATATATATATATATATATATATATATATATATATATATATATATATATATATATATATATATATATATATATATATATATATATATATATATATATATATATATATATATATATATATATATATATATATATATATATATATATATATATATATATATATATATATATATATATATATATATATATATATATATATATATATATATATATATATATATATATATATATATATATATATATATATATATATATATATATATATATATATATATATATATATATATATATATATATATATATATATATATATATATATATATATATATATATATATATATATATATATATATATATATATATATATATATATATATATATATATATATATATATATATATATATATATATATATATATATATATATATATATATATATATATATATATATATATATATATATATATATATATATATATATATATATATATATATATATATATATATATATATATATATATATATATATATATATATATATATATATATATATATATATATATATATATATATATATATATATATATATATATATATATATATATATATATATATATATATATATATATATATATATATATATATATATATATATATATATATATATATATATATATATATATATATATATATATATATATATATATATATATATATATATATATATATATATATATATATATATATATATATATATATATATATATATATATATATATATATATATATATATATATATATATATATATATATATATATATATATATATATATATATATATATATATATATATATATATATATATATATATATATATATATATATATATATATATATATATATATATATATATATATATATATATATATATATATATATATATATATATATATATATATATATATATATATATATATATAAGGTGAGTCGGGAGGAAATCACAAAACTCCAGAATTATATTCTACACTTAAATGTATGACTAAAAAACCCAAAAGTTGTAATCCGATTTACATTTGTTGCTGAATTACAGATTTCCAAAGATTTAATCGTTATCAAGCAAGCTAACACAAGTTTATTGGAAAAGTACATTTATTTTACAATAAATTTTCAAAGGTATCACAATGGACCTCTAACATTTTCTATGCATTTTCTCTATAAATTTGTTACTCTTCTAAATTCTCGTTCTTCTTTTATGTGAGCTGCAACATTCAAAATACGCCGAACTAGTGCCCCTCGATTGTCCTCCTTTCTTTTGTATTTCTCACCATTCAATCAACATTATAAACAAAAATCCAATGGTGTAAGGTCTGGAGACCTTGGCTGCCAACTGATAGGTCCAACTTGATGAATCCATCGTTCTGGTAATGTTCTATTTAAATGCTTTAGAACGCTGTAATTCAAAAGCAAATGAAAATAGGATTTTTTTTTTTTTTTTTATTAGTCAAATATTTAAGTAGGTGTAGAATACATTCCCAGAGTTTGGTGTGTTCCTCCCGACTCTCTCTCTCTCTCTCTCTCTCTCTCTCTCTCTCTCTCTCTCTCTCTATATATATATATATATATATATATATATATATATATATATATATATATATATATATATATATATATATATATATATATATATATATATATATATATATATATATATATATATATATATATATATATATATATTGTTATATTTAAATCGCCAGTATATAATTTATGGCTGGTATTACATTATCTCCAAAAAATATTTCTCTCTCTCTCTCTCTCTCTCTCTTCCCCCCCCCCCTTCACTTTCTAAGTTGGCCTGTGTGCTGCTTATCTTTTGACACCTCTGCGCTTGATAAACTAAACGTCATCTAAAGAGTCCGGTACAAAGCTTTGATTTCTAAACTTTTTCATTTTGATATGTGTCCTTCTCTCAAACTTTATTTTATGTTTTTGTTTTATAACAGCTGTTATAGATGATCACACTGGCGATTCCACAATTTTTTTTACCTTGAAAGGAGTCTCATTCTATTTCAAGATGTTTCTTTTGGGAGGACGGTTTTGGAGCAACTGACACCCAATTTTTCCAGAATTTCTAAATCTAGGCGAAGAGAGCATTGGTACTTTCTATGCAACATCTATCTACTCAACATTATCTTATATTCAAGCATATTCATAATACTCTTATTAATCTTAAAATTCTTAGTATTTTTATTTTCCGAGACCATTCTCGGAGAGATCAAATTATCTCTCTCACTTTTCAAGATTCTAAGATGTAGATGTACAAAGGTGTTCTTCTCAACACCCCAATTGCTTGCTATATTTATAGTTGTTTGTCCTTCTGTAAAGTATGCCCGAATATTGCTGAAGTTCTGCACATATAACTCATTTTCGAAGAGTGGATTCAAAGTTTTTTCGCTTTATGAATATTTATATAAACAGTGAGTCTCTAAAATATCATCTCTTTGTAGTCGACAACCTGTTGAATCACTGTTCCTATACTCTTAAATAAAGAGGTATCATGCAACTCACCAATAAACACAGTTTCATTCTTTAACTGTCAAAATCTAAATAAAACCTCCAATTTTATAACAGTATCTATGCTCACATGAACACTACTTTTAAAGTATGGAATCTATAGGATGACCGATTTCCTCAACTTCGTATAACTTAATTTTAAGCACTTCAATTGCAGTGTATTGGAAGAAATCGCGTAGAGACGATTTTCGAAAAGAACGCAAAGGCCACATGTTTGCCTAATATATATATATATATATATATATATATATATATATATATATATATATATATATATATATATATATATATATATATATATATATATATATATATATATATATATATATATATATATAGAGAGAGAGAGAGAGAGAGAGAGAGAGAGAGAGAGTTTCATTTTGGCCAAATAAATATATTTTAAGTACATCGCTAATGCATTTAATTTAATCGACTAAATTATTATTAGTCTATATATATATATATATATATATATATATATATATATATATATATATATATATATATATATATATATATATATATATATATATATATATATATATATATATATATATATTACTTAATTGACTTACTTGATTATCGATGCGGACTAAAAATTTGCTGAAATCGGAAACTCAGAGTCCGTAGATTTTTACGAGCTCAGTTTGAAAGTTGAAAAGTGTAAATTGCAAATTTTCACACAAAATTTGTGTAAAAAATACATAAATGAGTTAAATCGCGACATACCGATTTTTTTCACTGATAATGATAGAGAACATGAAAACATTTAAGAATTTAATAAAATTGATTTATCGCGACAGGCAAAATGTCGCGGTATTACACCTCCTGTCGTGTAGACGCAGGTGTGTATCGCTATTCTTGTCGCGAAAACGTAAGTAAGCTACACACACACACACACACACACACACACACATATATATATATATATATATATATATATATATATATATATATATATATATATATATATATATATATATATATACTATATATATATATAATATATATAATATTAATTATTATATATAAATTTTATTATAAACCAAACCTTATCACTAGTCAGTACTTGACCTTACGAGACATATTCGTACTATTTTATTATTTCTAAGACTTTTCTATCCAGAAAAACTTTAAACAGTTAGCACAATTCCCTAATCGTATCCCTGACGTCTCGATGATGAACCCAACATACTTGATCTTTTTATAAACTCTTATCCTTCTCCTTATATTGTTAAGCTCTTTCCACCTCTCGGATCATCCGATTACTATTTTTTCTCAGTTTCTTATTCTCTCTCTTCTAGTCTTCTGCAAGAACGGCCCTCGCCTTTAATGAAAGATTTGTAGCATTTCGGTGTTGTTAACTGGTTTGACTTGCTGTTGTACTTCTCTGATTTCTCATGCAATGATTACTACTTCCGTGGGAAAAGTCCCTAGGAATGTACTGAGCGCATAACAGAGGTGATTCACTCTGCTACGGAGGCGTCCATTCCATTTTCTTTCCCCTCGAATAAACCTTACAAACCTTGGCTTAACTCTATTTGTTCTCTGTGCTATCCACTCCAGGGATGCTGCCTTCAGGGATTACCTTCATCTTCAAACTCCAAAAACTCTTTCAACATATTTCATCACGGAATCGTGCAAAATCTATTCTTCGTGACTCCAAAAACCCTTTTCTCCTTTGAAAATAGAATAATCTATCTGGATCCTCTTCCTCTCGCCCTTTGTTATATTTTGCAAAAAATGTTAACTCTAACTTTCTTCTTCCTCTTTCCCTCCTCTAGTTTCTTTTGATGGTATAACTGCTGTTTTATCTTCTACAAAAGCTGAACTCTTCGCTCAAACTTCTGCCACTAACTCTACCTTAGACGATTCCAGAGCTATTTCTCCTCCAACTCATTTATGCCTAATTTTGTAATTTATTCTAAAGATGTAATTTCTGCTCTCTCTGAGCTTAACACTACGAAGGCGTATGGTCATGATGGTATTCCTCCTGCGATTCTCAAATCTTGTGCTTCTGGCTTGCACCCTTCCTTGGTAAACTATTAAATCTCTTTCTTTCTACTTCAATCTTCCCTTCTTTCTGGTAACGAGTGCTCATTTAACTTGTGCCCTAGAAAGTTTTCTCTTCTCCCCCATCTTTAACCTCCATTCTTTCTAAAGTTTTAGAATCTATTCTTAACATGAAGATTCGGAAATACCTTAATTCTTCTAATCTTATCTCTGATCGCCAGTATAGCTTTCGTAAAGAACGCTCTACTGGTGATCTTCTTTCTCTTCTTTCTGACTCTTCGTCCTCTGCTCTTCAGTGTTTCGGTGAATCTTTCGCTGTGGCGCTAGACACATCGTAAGCCTTCTGAAGAGTCTGGCGCATATGTTTAATTTCCAAACTTCCCTCTGTCGGAATCTATCTTTCTCTGAGACTTTCTTTCTAATTTCCTTTCTGGTCGTTCTATAGCTGCTGTTTTAGACGGCTATCGTTCTTCCTTTAAATGAATCTATAAACAATCGTATTCCACAAAGATCTGCCCTTTCCTTAACTTTCTTTCTACTTTTCATTACTGACTTTCTCTCTATTACTTCATTACCTATCCACTCCTATGCTGATGACTGCACCCTTCATTACTTCTATCACAGTTAATTGTTGGAAGAAAGTTTTGGCTTGGAGCAACAGACCTCTGATCTTTCTCTTATTTCAAATTGGGAAAGAGAAAACGTGATCGTTTTCTATGCCACAAAAACTAAATTCCTCCACCTTTCTACTCAACTCAAACCTTCATAAGTTCCCCATATTCTCGGTATTTCTTTTTCTCGTGATATTACTAGGAAAGATCAAATTGTTTCTCTTTCTAAGCAAACTTCTAGGAAGTTGGGTGTTCTGACGCGCCCTCGTGATTTTTTTATATCACCTCAGTTGTTTGCTTTTAATATGGGTGCTGTTTGCCCCTGTATGGAGTAGGCTACGCACAAATGGGGTGGTTCCACACATATAGCTGTTTTTGAAAAGATGGAGTCTTGGGCCTTTCGTCTTATAAATTATTTTGTTCTTTCTAACTCACTCCAATCTCTTTATACCCATCAAATTATTTCGTGACTCTCTATATACTATCGATAGTACAACATACACTGCTCTTCTGAACTCTCCCGTCGTATACCTCCTCTATTGAGAAGGGCTCGTGCGACTCGACTTTCTACACACTCATCCTTTCTCTGGCTAAATCTCTTAACCCAGACTTAACAGCTATGCTCAACCTTAATTATACTTTACCGGTAAAATTTGAAAAACACTCCCTTTCTCTGTTTTCCCAATTTCTTTTAACTTATATTCTTTAAACGCCATGTATCTGGTCATATTGGCCTTTAGCAACTAGGACCTGATAGTTTTCCCACTCCGGTTGATATTGGTAAGCCTCTGGTATTTGCCCACAGGAGTAGCGGTTTATATTATTATATATATAATATATATAATATTATATATAAATTATATATATATATATATACGAGGTGTGATCAAATATATGATGAATGAAATTGTATAGCAACAAATAATGATGCTACATCCATATGAAGTAAAATGTCCTATAGTCTGATCCTTTGAGATAGACAGTGTCTGGTTTGAACAAGTTGTGACTCTCAGTCGGCTTCGAGAGCAGGAAGAGTGAGGTCGTTTATACCGTGTCTGTCGTGAATCATGAGCATGACCTTAATGTTTTTTACTTTGACTGATGTGACTTTCTAGGGCGATGAGAGGCACTCGTTTACCACTGGGAACTCTGCAATTTTGTCTCAGGGTCATAGCCATACACCCAACTTTCATCTCCAATTACAATTTTGGCCATGAAGTCGGGATTTGCATGAAGGCGATCCTTCAATTCCGCGCAAACTGACACACGATTTTCTTTCTGTTCGTTAGTCAAAAGTCTGGGAACAAATTTCTTACTCACATGTCTCATTTGCAAATTATCTGTTAAAATGTTTTGCACGAACCCGTACGAGATCTTCAGTTCTTCGGCAAGCTCTCGAATAGTCAATCGCCTGTTTGAACGAACCACTTTTGCCCCTTTCTGCACGTTTTCGTCAGGACGTCCCGACCATTGCTCGTCTTCAAAAGACTCATTTCTGCTTTTAAATCGTTCATACCACTTTTAGGTAGTCTTCAGAGTTACCACATTATCGCCAAACACTAATTTTAACATTTCATGAGGTTCTTTGGCACTTTTTTTGCAACTTACAACAGAACTTAAGGTTAACACGTTGTTCAAAATCCATGGTGACCACAGAAAGTGGATACACGACCTCACTCTTCTTGCTCTCGAAGCCGACTGATGAGTAACAACTTGTTCAAACTAGACACTGACTATCTCAAAGGATCTGAATATAAGACATTTTACTTCATATGGATGTATCATCATCAGTTGTTACTATGCAATTTATTTCACCGCATTTTTTCGCACACCATATATATATATATATATCGGAATATAATAATATATATATATATATATATATATATATATTATATATATTATATATTATATATATATATATATATATATATATTATATATATATATATATATATAATATATATATATATATATATATATATATATATATATATATATATATATATATATATATATATATATATATATATATTATATATATATATATATATATATATATATATATATTATATATATATATATATATATATATATATATATATATATTATATATATATATATATATATATATATATATATATATATATATATATATCTTATTTATATATATATATATATATAATGGCAGCAAAAAAAATCTTTACATTTATAGCAAATTAAAAAAATTAACATTGTAAAGATTTCCTTTGAGTTTTCTAGCATATGTTAGTGGGCAGAGCTTTTTGCCGAGTAACGTGGGAGAACAAGGCATTAAAAAGCTGTTGTGAAACAGCAACGTCTCAGTGAGTCTTGGGCTCGTGTACAAAGTGGTTTGTGTGTGCGGATCTCGGAAGCTATTTTTTTGCCTTATATTATACTACGTTTGGATACGTGTAACTTTTTCAAAGATAAATACAATGGGACGTAAGAATCTTTCAATTGAAGAAAAAACTAGGTGCTTGACTTTGATGGAGGAAGGTATCTCTGTTATTGATGTGGCCACCAATATGAAGGTCTCAAGGCAATCAATTTACAACCTAAAAAGGCATACAAATGCCTTTTGTCCCGCAAGGTACTATCATGAAAACCTGGGTCAAATAGAAAAAGAAAGACTTCTATGAGGACTGACCAACTTTTAAAGCGAGAAGTAATACCTGATCCTTATATAACAGCCGCTCAATTGAAAAGGAAGTATCCTGAACTACTTAATAACATTTCCACTAGAACTATTCAACACCGTTTTCTAAAGGAGATGAAAATACCTTGTCGGACAAAAATGAAAAAGAAATTAAAAAAAATATTAAAATATTAAAATATAATAAAATATTAAAAAGTTTGTCCGGAAATAAAAGCATTGTACATCGGATGATTGTAAAAAGTAATGTTCAGTTAGGGGAACCTCAAAATTGGTTCGCAGGCCTAGCTATGCATCAAGATATGATTCAAATTACACTATTAAAAAGTAAAATAACCTGATAATGTAATATTATGGGGTTACCTTACTAGCATATAGGTAGGAGAGGTTTGTATTTTCTCCTAAAAAGTAAAACAATGAGGGCAACTAATTATATTGAAGTTTTAAGGAATCCTTTGTTTACCCAATTTGTTATCCATGATTGTAGATATTTTATGCATCATAGTTCCCCCTGCCATGCATCAAAGGCTCCAAAAATATTTCTAAATCCCTATAAAATTGATGTTATTGAGTGGCCTGGCAACTCACCAGACCTACATCCAAATGAAAATGCTTTTAATTGTGAAGAACAAAGTACAAGAGAGACAGTCGTCCAACATCAAGGAGAAGAAAGAGCAGCTAAAAAAAAATATGAAGGTCAAAATAGATGCCTCTTACCTCGCCTCACTTGCCGACTCTATGCTCGGGCGATGTGAAAATGTCAGGAAAAACAAAGGACATATGACAGAGTATTAAAATATATTAAAATATTTTCAATAAAATCAATTTTGGAAAACGTTCTTGCTTTAATTTTCTCTAAATTATGCAAAAATAGACTTAGAAAAGATTTTTTTCCGGCCACTGTATATTATGTAATTTACATACTACACAAATACTAATGAATGCATAATAATAAAACAATAGTAAGGAAAAATTAAAGAATAATTGATAACAAAATATAATTTCCTAGAACATCAATGAATATATATATAATATATATATATATATATATATATTATATATATATATATATATAAGTAGTAAGGGGGGCGCTTTCGGCAGTGCCAGATTCTGTCAAAAAGTCGCTAAATCTGGCAACCTGTACAACTTCACATTGTTTTGTGAGATGATTTTCTGTGGTTCATACTCTTTTCTGATCCCTCGGGAATTGTTAAAAGTTAGGGTGATGGTTTTTGTGCTTAATGGGGGAGGGACACCCCATTTTTGGGGTTTGTTGGCATAGCCAGCATCCCCGAATTTTTAAAACTTCTTTCTTGAATCATTTTGATAATTTTATTCCTTTCTTGACAAGTTTGAGAAAGGTCACGTGACCTTGTGTTCGCCCCGCCCCTTTTAGCCTTAGGGTATTTTGAAGGATATGAATTTTCTTAAATTTTCGGATTA
>SEYY01006816.1:0-30000 GCA_009176605.1 Armadillidium nasatum | reverse complement strand
GTCCTGAAGTTAACCACCTATAAATTTCCTGTATGAGTGAACCTTCGTGAAATAATGTTTGTTCTTGAATACTTGGACGCTGTACTAAGGTTATGTTATGTTTCCTCAGAAAAGGTTACATTTGTAAAGTAAGCAACATTGATTTAATTGGTAAGACCTTTGAGGTCAAATTTGTTAGGTTGTTATGGTTAGGAGGGATGAGATTAAAATATATTAGCTTGAAAATATAAAATGAACGTTTCTTGAAACATGAGATAGCGATGTAATGTTGAATTTTGTATATTTCTTATAAATCACACTTCGTATGCTCTGCGAAATATGTCGAAGCATTGCTAACTTTGTATTTATCTATACCCTCATATCGAAACATATAAATTACTATCGAAATTATTGGTGTATTATAATAATTATATAATAATGTATGCATATGTTTAATGTACCCTACTGTCTATATTGGTGTATTTCCTGTAATTACTGTATAAGTGCCGATGATCGAATTATGCTAAAAAAGCTTAAAAATAGTTAATGATAGTAAATATACAAATAGTGATAGAGTCGTACATGAAAATAACTTTTTTCATGTTTAATATGAAATATTTACCTCGTATTTGAAATATGATAACTTGGAAGTGCATGAATAGCTAATGTTTGTAAAAAATACAGCTCGTAACAGTTCTATACATGAAAATAATTGTTTTTTCATGTTTATTGTGAAATATTTATCTCGTATTTGAAATATGATAACTTGAAAATGCTTGAATAGCTAATGTTATTAAAAAAAATACAGCTTGTAACAGTTCAATACATGAAAATAATTGTTTTTTCATGTTTAATATGAAATATTTGTATCGTACTTGAAATATGTTAACTTGGAAATGCTTGAAAAATGATTGTTGATTATGATTGGTTAGGTTGGTCAGATTGATGCTTAGTATAAAACACCTTAGGAACATTGAGGCATAAATGTGTTAGTCGATAAGAGTTTTTTTTTTTTTTTTTTTTTTTTTTATTTTTTTTAATATATTGGTAAGGATCTACTGTATCATAAAAGGTATGTTGAAAGCTAATTATAGGGTAAGATATCGTTTATTAAATAAATAAGTTTAAGTATAATTTAGAAAACCTGAAAATTTGTGTGGGCATCTATGTTTTCGTTAATTGATTGTGTTCTCTGAAGATACTTTACGTTAGTATGTGAGTATGTAACATGTTATATCAGATGTTTTGGTGAATAAAAGAAGTAAAATTAAATATTTTAAAAGCAAAATGTTAATAAAATAAATATTTCGAGGTTCTAAACAGTATAAGATAGTTTGTAAAAGAGTCAAACGCTAAGAAAATAGACTAAGTGTAGTAAATATAAAAGTTTATACGATATAGTTATATTGAATGCGGTTACCATTCGAAAGTAAATTAATAAGTTATTAGTTTGTTTAACCTCAATATTGATGATGTTGCATGTATGTTGACTAGAATTGCTAAGTTTGAGAAATCCTATGTTTGATGTTAACCATAACCTTAGTATGAATACTTGTATCATCGATATATTGACCTCTAAAGCATGTTAGTTTGTGAATACCCATAAGAGAATAGATGAAGTATGAAAATGCAAAGTTTTTACGAATTAGTTATATTGGTAGAATTGAGTATTCTTATGTTTGATGTTTAGAAATCTTAGTATGGGTGTTTGTATTGCCTAAGTAAAAGTATGCTAAATAAATGAAATGCCTATATGGATGATGAGTTATGACAGGCGCTGGTAAGGATTTGGTCTTTATCACGAGAAATCACCCCCAAATATTTAGGCTAGCCGGATAAAGGGAAATTAACATATGAAGAAATATGATGTTTAAGACCCTTAAGAAAATAGACGAAGTGTGAAAATGCAAAGTTTTACAGGAGAGTTATATTAAATGTTTGCATCATTCGAAAGCAAATGCATAAGTTATTAGGCTGTATAACTTCGATATTGATGTGAAAATTGGGCATTCTAATGTTAACTAGATTTTTGAAAAATTTGGGTTTTCTTATGTATGTCATTGTTAGAAATCTTAGTATGACTGTTTGCATTGTCCATGTGAAAGTATGTTCCCTGGATGAAATGTGTATATGAAGGCTGAGTTATTACGAGTGCTGGAGAGGATTCAATCTTTATCATGATAAATCTTCAAAATATTAAGTAAATGCATGATGAATGTATTTAGCATATGAAGAAATATGGAGTTAACCATCTTCGGTTGTAAGTATGTCGACTCTTGATTTGGATCGTGTGTGATGGGGTTTAATTTATAAAGTTCATATGGGTGAAAATTAATAATCATAATAAAAATGGAGAAGTTATGACTATTGTTGGTGAGGATTCGGACTTTTTCGGGGAGATAAGTAGAATATGCGGGAAAAATGGGGTGAAAGAGATTTAACACGTGCAGAATATGGTGTTTACTATCTTTCGGTAATATGCATGTCAGCTCATGATATGGATCAGCCGTAATGAGCTTTAAAAATGCAAAGTTTTACGACTTAGTTATATTGAATATTGGTATCATTCGAAAGTAAATGAATAAGTTATTAGTTAGCTTAACCTCGATATTGATGACGTAGCTTGTATGTTGACTAGGATTGCTAAATTCGAGAAATCCAATGTTTGATGTTGTTCGAGTCCTTAGTATGAATGTTTGTGTTGTTGATATATTGGTACCTTAGGCATGATAGTGCATAAAGACTCATAAGAAAATAGTTGAAGTGTGAAAATATATAGTTTTTACGAGTTAGTTTTATTGCATATTGTGGCCATTCGAAGGTAAATGAATAAGTTATTGGTTGATTTGTGTAATCTTATGTTTGAATTTGTCTAATATATAAGCTCATACGGGTAAAAATTAATGATAATAATAAAATGAAGGAGCAGTTATGGCACATGTTAGTAAGGATGTTGTCCGAAACCCTAGTATGAATGCATGTATTTTTAATATATTGGTATCTTAAGCATGATAGTGTATAAAGAACCTTAAGAAAATAGTTGAAGTGGGAAAATATAAAGTTTTTACGAGTTAGTTATATTGAATATTGGTGCCATTCAAAGGTAAATGAATACGTTATTAGTTTCCCTCCACTCGATATTGATAGATTTGGGTATTCTTATGTTTGATGCTGTTAGAAATCTTAGTATGTCTGTTTGTATTGGACATGTAAAAGTATGTTCAATGAATGAAATGTGTATATGGAGTTTGAGTTACGATGAGTACTGGTGAGGATACGGTTTTTATCATAAGATCGGCAAAATATTCAGTAAAAGTAAGTTAGAGGAAATGTAGCATATAAAGAAATATGGAGTTTAACATCTTCGGGCTAAGTATGTCGGCTCTTGATTTGGATTGTGTGTGATGGGTCTAATATATATATATATATATATATATATATATATATATATATATATATATATATATATATATATATATATATATATATATATATATAAGTTCATACGGGTAAGGAATGAAAATAATAATAATAATAATAATAATAATAATAATAATAATAATAATAATAATAATAATAATAATAATAATAATAATAATAATAATAAAACGGAGAAGTTATGACGCATGTTGGTAAGGGTTCGGTCCGAAACCTTGGTATAAATTTTGTTGATATATTGGCTTCTAAAGCATGTTAGTGTAAGTTAGTTTATAAAGAATAGCAAGAATATAGATGAAGTGTGAAAATACAAAGTTTTTACTAGCTAGTTATATCGATTGTCGGTATCATTCAAAAGTAAATGCATAAGTTATTAGATGTATGACCTCGATATTGATAATGTTGTATATTTGTGAACTAGATTTGAAAACAGGGTATTCTTATGTTAACTAGTTTAGGGAAATTTGGGTATTCTTATATTTGATATTGTTAGAAATCTTTGTATGAGTGTTTGTATTGCTCAAGTAAAAGTATGCTCAATAAATGAAATGTATATATGAAGGATGCGTTACGACGAGTTATGGTGAGGAATCTATCTTTATCATGAGAAATCTACTAAATATTCAGGGCAAACAGGATGAAGGGTATTTTGTTTATGAAGAAATATGGAGTTTAACATCTTTCGGGTCTAAGTATGTCGGCTTTTGATATGGACAAAGGGTAATGGGGTCTAATATATAAGCCCTTACGGATGAAATTTAATAATAAAATGGAGGAAATCTTATGACATGTGTTGGTGCTGCTTCGATCATTCGTCAATGTCTAGAAACAGTCACTATGGAAATATCGTGTGAGCATGTGTGCGCGTGTGTGCGTGTGTGTGTTTTAGTGTGCATAGATATTTGTAAATGTGTTTAACAATCTGTATATTATAATAATAATAGTAATAATATTAATACTAATGATAATAATAATAATATAAAATAATATATAGTGAAATTTATTTATTTAGTGAAAATAAACTAAAAAACAGTTACTATGGAAACATCCTATGTGTGTGTGTGTGTGTGTGTTTGATTATATATATATATATATATATATATATATATATATATATATATATATATATATATATATATATATATATATATATATATATATATAGAATAAGCTCTTATGTTTTACGTAGTTTAGTATTTCACAGCGTAAAGACATAAACATTACGTTTTTAAAATATTAACTGAAAATAGAAAAGAAAATTATGAAATTGAAGTAAATATAAATTGTTAAAGAGAGAAAAAAAAGTATTAAATGAAAATAAAATAAAAATTAAGAAGTTTAAATGAAAAAGTTAAAAAGAAAAAGAGAAAATGAAGGAATGAAAAATATTTTAAAAAAATGGAATGAAAAATATTTTTAAATTTAAAAGAAAAAAAAATAACATACGTTATTATTAAATTAAAAGAAATACATGGTACATACACATGAAAGAGAAAATAATATCAGCAAAAAGTATAGAACGATAATTGGATATGCTATCAAATTGTTTGAACATAAGTTAAGGTAATGCGGCTTCTTCCACATATATTCATATAACCATCAGGTTTAAAATAACAAACTATAATGTTTTAACTGGAATATGATAGAACCAGCATGTGTTGCTTGAAATATAAGGTTAAATTTAAAATAGATGTCTGACAACTTTAATATATGTATATATATGTGAAAAAAAATATCAACAAAGATATTTAAGGCATATTAACAATAAACTATAATTTGGTTAGAATCTATGATAAAATACTGTCTTAACATTTATTGTGCTTCCCTGCACTCAAAACGCGTGAACAGACTGAGAGAACTGCAATGTCTTGTGGCTTCGTACACGTCAAGGAAAGTCTCACAAAAGAAACACCAAAGGAAAATTCCGGTTTTCCTAATCCTTCTAAGAAAGAACCTAGGGGGACTCCGTTCCCCCCCTTCAACACCAAGGAAGCTCCGACTTCCATCCATTCAGACAGGGCCAGAGGGGAAGCTCCGCTCCCCCTTCAACACCAAGGAAGCTCCGGCTTCCATCCATCCAGGCAGAGCAGATTCCGAATCCATTCCAAACACGGAAGCTCCGGCATCCATTCAATCAGGTAGGATCAGAGGGGGACTCCGCTCCCCTCCAGGAAGGATCAGGAGGGCTCCGGCCCACCTTCTACACCAAGGAAGCTCCAATTTCCTTCATGAAATAAAATAAAAATACTCATCGCGGATAAAACAAATTTTGGGACCCCCGGATACGCCACCAAACCCCTATTTAAGGGGGCTTTCTCATCAATTACTTATATAAACCTCCATTGATCATCAACATACGATTAGATGCCAGAAAAAAAAATATGAACTCAAAGCAAAAACAATGTGAGGTTGTACAGATTTGTCAGACTTAGCTACTTTTCGATAGAATCTTGCTTTTGCATATATATATATATATATATATATATATATATATATATATATATATATATATATATATATATATATATATATATATATATATATATATATATATATATATATATATAATAATAATAATAATAATAATAATAATAATAATAATAATAATAATAATAATGATATTAAAATTTTAGGTCTTCGGTACCCTCTCTATAATCCTGATATGAACGAATACGTATGATATGAAACTAATCCGAAAATTTAAGAAAATTCATATCCTTCAAAATACCCTAAGGCTAAAAGGGGCGGGGCGAACACAAGGTCACGTGACCTTTCTCAAACTTGTCAAGAAAGAGAATGCCTAATGACAGAAATGATCAAAGCGGATCATGAAAAAATTCGGGGATGCTGGCTACGCCAACAAACCCATAATAAAGGGGTATCCCTCCCCCATTAAGCACACAAACCCTCACCCTAACTTTTAACAATTCCCGAGGGGTCAGAAAAGAGTATGAACCCACAGAAAATCATCTCACAAAACAATGTGAAGTTGTACAGGTTGCCAGATTTAGCGACTTTTTGACAGAATCTGGCATCTGCCGAAAGCGCCCCCCTTACTACTTATATATATATATATATATATATATATATATATATATATATATATATATATATATATATATATATATATATATATATATATATATATATATATATATATATATATATATATATATATATATATATATATATATATATATATATATATATATATATATATATATATATATATATATATATATATATATATATATATATATATATATGTGTGTGTGTGTGTGTGTGTGTGTGTGTGTGTGTGCAAAGAACCCTTGAATCCTAAGTGAACCGTTGGGCAGAGTTCAGAATAAAGATCCACTTATTTGATTCATTTGTAACTTTTGGGTTTCTGTTGTAAAGCTGATATTTTCTTTCTTTCCTTCAACGAAATTTGTCTGTTCAGCGAAAAAACACAGGCCTCAACTGTCGCTACTATGCAAATCTGCATTAGGATTTGCTGATTCATCTATACGAGCGGTAGCTTTGTGCGATAACTTGACATCATCATTAGTTGAAGTCTTGTGGTGAAACTATATCTCGTTCATTGCCTTTTAACAGTGACATCATTATATTTTGTATCATTTTGTAAAGGGACTCATCATGGCCAACATTTTTGTCAGGGAAATGTTCAATAACCCTTTCGCTGAGTGTGCAAAAAGTCATGCAACAGACGAAGCACTGAGATCCTCAGGGAGTTTTTAAATCTGTTTCTTGATTAATCTTTTCCGTTTGTAAGAGAATTCTTTCGTTTCTGTGACAGTAAATTATGTTTTCTATAGACATTTATGAAAAAAAAATTTTAAATTAATTTTACCATTTTTCTTTATATAATAAGAGTTATGCGGAACCAAATTTTTATATTTTTACTGATAATTTAATATATATATATATATATATATATATATATATATATATATATATATATATATTATATATATATATATATATATATATTATATATATATATATATATATATATATATAATATATATATATATATATATATTCTACAATCTTGTCACCCTCCTCACCAAACTCTGGGAGTTCGTAGTGCCCGTCGTGCCAACCCGCCCGCCCACCCACCCGCCTGCGCCCACCCGATTGTTGAAAAAACTCCTGCCCGCAGAAAGCCCACTGGGGAATTATTATTATTATCATTATTATATTTGATCATTTTCATGTATTTATTTATTATTTTTCATTAGTGCATTATTATTTTTCTTTTGCTTATTATTTTCTTCTTTATTATTACATCTTTCTTATAATTTTTTAAAACAAAGTACATATAAAAAATGGGTTTGTAAGTGTAAGAAAAAAAAGTTTATTTTACTTTAATTAATTAATATCAAATACAGTATATACATTACACAAAATTTTATTAATATAAAATTTTATTATTAATATAATACATTACATACCATTTTATTAATATGATACATTACATAACATTATATATATATATATATATATATATATATATATATATATATATATATATATATATATATATATATATATATATATATATATATATATATATATATATATATATATATATATATATATATATATATATATATATATATATATATATATATATATATATATATATATATATATATATATATATAACATTTTATTAATATATTATATATATATATATATATATATATATATATATATATATATATATATTATATATATATATATATATATATATATATATATATATATATATATATATAATATATAATATATATATCAGTGCATAATAATAATTATACATGACATAAACCTTTATATACAAATTATTAACATTTATTTTGGATATAAAGTAAGCAAGCGACATGATTATAGGGGAGGGAGGGGACCTCTATACCCAAAAGGGGATTGGTGCGAGCAGTATTTTTAATTAGTGCTCGTTTGGTAGATGTCATTCTTAATTTTTTCTTTCCTTGCGTTATTGATACCCCTCCTTTTTTATCGGCATTGAAAGTTGTGGAATGAATTTTATATTCTAAATATGTACGGGTAGTATTTACATTAGGGTTAGTGGAAACATCTTTATTGTGTGCTACATTATGTAAAGTTTGTTCACCTTGAGGGTTTCTCATTTGGTCTATTGCTATTGCTGTCACATCCCTATCCTTAAGCCCTTCATAATACTGGTCGTCGCCCATAACCCATTCCCTTTCCTCTTCATTAGAATCTTTATCAATTTTATCTAATACAATTTTTAACATGGCTTCAAAATTAATTATTCCCGAAGTTGTTTTATTTAATGTTAATCCTTTAGCTTTTAAAATATGACTAACATCCCCGTTAGATTTTATTACCCTCACAGCATAAGATTTAGGACCTGTACACACGAAACTATCGCCTGTGGATCCTGCTTCAAACTCATCAGTTAAATCGCCTAGAAAATCGGCCTGTCTCCGGTACATGTTCGCCTTCCTTTGCCACAAAGACACAGCTGTCCGTGTCGCAATAGAGTACTCTATGACCAACAGCTTCCAGAAGTCTGTAGAGTTTTACCCTGGCATGAGCAGTGGTGAATGAAGCAACGGCGAGATTTGTAGCTTTAGAAGAATTATCCGCATACGCTGTGTTGCGTACAGTGACAATATGTTTTGACTCCAGCTACTTCAATATTCCTTACTTCAAGTTCAGCCTGTTTAAATAACTCCCAAACTTCAGCATCGCTATTGCAGATATCTTCTATGCTTGGAGCCCGTTCTGCCATTTTACCCCAAAGGGAATTGAGACAGAGCTTGGCGATGTATCTGAGTCCAGGATTGTTTTTAATCTGGTCTTTATAAAGTCTGACACCTTCCTTTTCGAAAAAAGCCTCAATGAATGTATCAAATTATGGATCGTCTATATCTGAAATACCAGGAGGAAAACCTGAAGCTTCAGTTTTTCATTTCAGTAACGTCTGGACATATTTTATGAACAGAGTGAGCCGAGGTATGAAGACCCATGCCTCGTAGATTTGAGGAATCTTATAGCCTTTCTCTACTGCCAGTTCTAATTCAGAATCGGTCATTATATCAGTTTCAAACATTTCACGAGCCGGGATGGAACCTACATAATTAGCTGTATCTCTTTTCAGAAAATTATATGGGAAGAATCCCTTAGCTAAATCCCCTGTAATACCCATGCATTTGGGTAACTTCTTTAAGGCACAGGGCATGTACAACAGGGTATCTTTAAATGTAATGTTATGTTGGGTAGTCATCGTAATTATTTTCGTGCCCCTTTTAACTGGATTACTAGATATTGCGTCTGCACCTGGTCTAGCTAATAATTTACTGTATACAAATTGAGAATCGAATTTTACCTCCGTTATGTGCTGCTACAATGATTTGGGTTTTAGGGTGTGCTTCAGAAAAATGTAATAAATAATTAATGAATTTATCTACTGGACAACGTTCATACTCAGTTTCAGTATCCATATTCAAATAAAACACTTCAGTACGTTTCGTACCACAAGTTTCACACTGATCATCATCTCTGTAAATTCTTTATCTGAACATTTATAACATACTAATTGACTTACAAGCAAATAAGGAATCATATCAACAACCGTATTTCCATTCTCTTTCGTTATTTCATTATGTCTATACGTCTCAACATCATAATAAAACGTAAACACATCTTTCTTTTTCTTCCCATTGTTTGTCATTTTTCTTTTCTAAAGGTTTCATAAAACATTTATGAGCACCATTATCAGGATTATACTTAACATCACATTTAGAGCATCTTACATTTACACAATCATGCCTGAATCGACCACGTGCATCAGCAAAAATCTTTTCATCACACATATTACATATTCTTATTTTCTTACATACACTATCTTTATGATTTTTCAAACATTGAGCATTATAAAAGGACCTATTGCATAAGGGACAATGTAAAAATACTTCACCGTTATTTGTACCTGTACACGTGTATAAGTGAGACACTGCTTACATTTATAATAATCACATTCTTTCTCAAGATGATAAACCATATTTGGTGACAAAAGAAGTAAGCATTTAGAGCAAAAGATCTGACCTGTTAATATTATTAACATTTACATTTACTAATGTTAATTTAATACTAGAGTTGGTTAATTGGGTAATAATGTGTGGTTTCTCTATCATAGCCGATAATGTATAAAGGAGTATCTCTATCATTTTTTCTAGGTTTATAAACAACATGCGACCCTCCCTCCCCGTCGCTGCTATATACAAAAATCCTACATTTTAAGGTATTTTCTAAAATCTTAAATTTGTCTGCACCTAGAGGTGTTTCATAATTTAAACCAAATTTGTCAGCTAATATTTCAGCCTCTTTCTTAATTTGCTCTATTGTTAATATTATCAAGTTTTTCGGTTACTAACCTTTTAACTGTGACAACTGCTTTAAATCCACATCCAACTGTATCGGGGACACGGTTTTTCGTTCTTGAGAAGATGTTTCTTGATAACATATGGATGAATGAAATTCACATGCCTTGGAACTAGGGACCATTCCCTGATGGATTATGAGCGACTTGAACTTCAATAATAAAGTCGCTAAATGTAGCCATATCTCCTGATTGGAAAGCAGCTTCCAATCGAGTGCACAAGTACTCGATGGCATTGTTATTCACTATCTCCTGATAGGGTATGTTGACATGGAACTCGTTCCTGTCTCCATCATTGAAGGTAAACCAGATCCTGACCTCGTATTCATGGTAGTCAATGTCTTCAGTGAGTTGGTCCTAGGATCCGACGAATAACTTCTCTGAATGCCGATTCTAAATCATGGACCTCGATTGAAGACTTTATCTTCATCCACCTTGATCCTGTACTTGTGAACATCCACAACATTTGAGCGGCGGGTACTAGCTACTTTTTTAATGCCCAGAAACTCAGCAGAAAAATCATCATCCTCAGCATCTTGGCTAGCAGCATAATAAGGGCGTTTTTTCTGTAAAAAGAGAAAGAAGGAAACATGAATATACAATTTGTAATGAATAAAAATTTCAAGTATCTATTTACCCAAAAATTATAAAAATGAATTATATTTAAGGTAAAACACTTACCCCACGTTTATTTCCTTCAGGAGTAATAGAGGATGATGTCCTAGAATCATCATCAAGGATGGGGCTCCCTTCGCTGTTGTCGATTGTCGATACCGTCAGGTTCACCCCCGTCATCATTCATAGAGGCTAAGGTGTCATTCACATGGTGATTAGAAGTATCAGGTCGTGCACGGGATTCATCGCTAGGCACCAGAATCATTACCCCAGTTCATCCGTTGACCATTGGATCTTTCCATCTCCCTGGTTACCTCCAGCACCACCACCGCCACCACTTCCGCCTCTTGAAGCACCAGCAACACAACAGAATGGTTGGATCTATAAAAATATCAATGAAGCATTCATGAATATAAACATACAAAATAACTTTTTAACAAAACAAAAATTTAAAATAAAATAAAATTAAACAATGTAAAAGTTTTAAAATAAAAATTAAAACAAAGTAATTTAAACAATGTAAAGTTTTAAAAATAAAAAAGTAAAAAATTAAAACAAAATCAAATTAAACAATTTAAAGTTTTAAAATAAAAAATAAAAAATTAAAACAAAATGAAATTAAACAATGTAAAGTTTTAAAAAAATAAAAATAAAAAAAAAATAAAATTAAAAATTAAAAAAATAAAATTTTAAAATTACAAAAATAAAAAAATTTAAAAATTTTTTTTTTTTTTTTTTTAAAAAAAAAAATTAAAAAAATAAAAAATTTAAAAAATAAAAAATAAAAAATTTATAAATATTATAAAAATACTTACTCTAAACATTTTCATAAGAGACGTTACGACATCGAAATTGAGATAGATGAAATCATTTGTTGTTTTATGGATATTGACACAAATCTGTAAAAGAAGAAAATTAATGTTATTAGTACAAGTTACCTTAATTGTAGTAGTAGTAATAGTAGTAGTAGTAGTAGTAATATTAACACCTACCTATAAAATATTCAAGTTTTGTAATTAAAATAACACTACACAAGCCTTAAAAGGTGAGAACACTGAAAGAGAGAGAGGTGCAAACTCCGCAAACGACTGAAGCACACTGTATGAGTATACAGGAAGAGTCCTGTTTTATAGATGTCTTGCCCAAGCCCCGCCCCTTTTTCATTTATGCTCCGCCCACTTTCAAACTAGTTCTAACATTTTTTCAGTGATAATATATATATATATATATATATATATATATATATATATATATATATATATATATATATATATATATATATATATATATATATATATATATATATATATATACTACTAACAATGATGAAACATATCATTTACGTATAAACATCCCTGCAATGAACACCTTAGAAAAATTCATGTTCAGATCCCCTTCTACAGGGCTTATAGCAGGACCTACGGGGTCCGGAAAAACTTACACCTTACTTAAAATTCTTAAAATATACAGAACTATTCGAACAACCTCCTGTAAAAATCATATGGTGCTACAGTATTTATCAACCTATATTTAACGAGTATCGTTCTAAAATAGAGTTTCATGAAGGTTTATATGACATTAAATCATTGGAGAGTGTGCAAGGACATAAAATTATTATCTTGGACGATCTAATGCATCAAATGAATGAGCAAGTAGCTGAAACATTTACTGTTTTTTCTCATCATCTCAATATAACAGTATTCTTTATAACTCAAAATATATTTCATCAGAATAAATACATGCGTGACGTGTCATTGAATACTCAATATTTAATATTATTTGGACAAAGAAGAGATGTTAGTCAAATAAATGTTCTAGCTACACAAATGTTTCCTTTACAACGAAAAGAGTTTCTAAAAGTATATAAAGAAGTGACTTCAATGCCTCACGGTTATTTGCTGTGTGACCTTCATCCTAAAAACACCTTCAGGGTACTACTGCGTACAAATATCTTACCTACGGAAGTTGAAACTGTATATATCCCAGAATGACTAAACTAGTGAAAAAATTTCTACCTATATTAAAAAATTACAAGAATCTTAGCAAAGGTGAAAAAGGAAAATATCTGAGGAGAACTACATTTGCTAAATGCATTTGTGAAATATGTTTAAACCTTATAAAAGGTGTGATTCCTATAAAAAAAGTCTCATAAACAGAAGTTACGTCGTCATAGCAACATCCTTAAAAAACTTATTCGTAAAAATAAGAAGAAGAATTTTGTAAATAAAAAGAAACTGTTACAGACAGGAGGAGCATTTCTACCTTTATTATTTTCCATTGTAACCGCCGATATTAACTAAACTATTAACTTCTCAATAATGAAAAAAGTAGCTGTTATTCCTTACTCAGATTATGAGAAAATGAATAATAATAATAATAATAATAATACCAGTCAGCCCAGGTTTATTCAGCAGCCATTACCTATAACATTATACGAACCTAAAATGGAACAACTAACAAGTATTGAAAATGAACTTATGACAATTTTAAATTCTAACATGAATATACATGAAAAAAGAATGAAATATCAAGACATGCTGATTTTAGCAAAAATTAGTAGATTTAAAAGAAAAATATGGTCATATGGCGGATAACAATGAAGTGGAAACTGGATAAACGAGAAATATCTACAACATAATAACATCCCTTCAGTCTGTAGATGTACGAAATTGGTGGAGACCGAAACCTGAAGGCATATTTAGACCATCGGGAATAGGATTCTTTATAGCTGGTCCGGATAAAATTACATCATTCATGAAATTGAATGAAGAAATTACAAAACGGTTAGACGACGTGGACAAGTTAGATACTATTATCAACATGGCTCATGGTGTTATGTATAAAGTATACACTGAAAACTATTCCTTCGACGCCCAGTGTGCCCCTGTGATGTCTGTGGTAGACGTTGAAAGTTTTACACGGCTTTGGAATGAGCGAATAAAGACTGAAAATTACAGCGAAGATGACTTAGCGTTCTCACCTAGAGACATTTATACCTATATAAATACCGAAGGCTTTATCAAGTTTAGAACAGTATATCACATGCACTGAATTTTTACTTAGGCCTATAGAAGAACCTTCATTACGTGTTAATTTGTCTTAAGAAAATAACTGTGTTTTAAAAAATAATGTGGTGTTAAAAATAATGCTGTGTTAAAAATATTTTATAAAAATGTAAAATATGTGTTAAAATATTTGTAAAATATGTGATAGTGTTATATACATATTATTTATATTATAAATATATATAATATAATATATATATATATATATATATATATATATATATATATATATATATATATATATGTATATATATATATAATATATATATATATTCTTTTAAAAAATTGTTTTCAATATGTGAATATACAATCTGTTATGTAATTATGTTTCCAGTATGTAAATATACAATGTATTATAAATAATAATATAATAAAATAATTTTATTTATTTCTGGTATTATATCCTTTGTTAGCGTTTCTTATATATCAGAGATAAATTAGAAGAATTATGCTTCCAAACCTTTCTATATAGATTCGAAAATTTCAAAGAAATAGGACTGTAGTTGGAGGGTTGAGAAGGGTCCCCTTCTTCGGCACAGGTTGAATACGTTTCCAGCAAGATATGTAATTTTATGTATATATAGTATGTTATAAATATATCTAATATATATTATGAATAATATAATATATATAATTATATATATATTATAATATATAAAATATATTTATGAAATATATTATATATTATTATTATATTTCTTTGTATATATTCTTTATATATATATGATATATATATATATATATATATATATATATATATATATATATATATATTATATATATATATATATATTATATATATATATATATATATATATTTATATTATTTCTAAAATTGGTCATTACTCAATATGGAAGCAAAAGAAGCAGTTGATAAATTCTATTTTAATGTTAGAGAGCCCTATAGTTATGGAGGTTTTTCTAAATTTGCCTCCACGGTTTCCAGGATATTGATAAAAAAGAAATAAAATATTACTTAGAAGGTGAAGAAGCATTTACTTTGCATAAACCAGTACGTAAAAAATTTAAAACACGGAAAACTCTAGCCTACCATGTTGATAATATTTGGCAAATAGATTTAACAGATATGAATAAATATAAAGTATATAATGATGGTTTCCAATATATATTGTTCGTAATCGATGTTTTTTCCACGATTCTTATTCATGAAAGCATTAAAAGATAAAAAATCAAAGACTGTAGCTGAAGCAGTAAGAGATATTATAAAAGAGACTAACAGATGTCCATCTATAATACATTCTGATCGAGGTACAGAGTTTCTCGGGCCCGAGTTTCAAGAGCTTGTGTCTGATTATGACATGGGATACTATAACACTTTTTCTCCTAATAAAGCGGCTATAGTAGAACGCGTGCAAAGAACTATAAAGGAAAGGATGCATAGATATTTTACTAAGATGAACACGTTTAAATATATTGATATTTTACAAGACTTGGCCTACTCTTACAATAGATCGTATCATAGAACAATTAAGAAAACACCTTTAGAGATGATTAAAACAAAACCTTCACCTGATCAACGGGATGTCCGTAAAATAAAAGACAATACAGGTATTAAAGTTGATGATTATGTAAGAGTATCAAGAACTGCAGGTAATTTCAGGAAGGGGTATGAAGCAGGATGGTCAAAAGAAGTTTTTAAAATAGATTCTATTAGAGAGTTTCCCAGAGATGGGTTAAAATTATATTACCTAAAGGATCTAGATGGTGAACAAATAAAAGGAGGGTTTTATAAACAAGAAGTACAAAAAATTAGGTTTGATGACAAGAGTAATTTATATAAAATTGAAAAAATATTAGGCTTTAAAGGTAAAGGAAAAAATAAACAGTATCTTGTGAAATGGATAGGGTATCCTGATAAGTTTAACAGTTATATAAAAGCGAGTGATGTTAAAAAATTTTAACATTCTTAACTTTCATCATGGAGAGTGAAGATCACTTTTACCTAACGCTACCGTCCTCAGCTTCTATGGACTTACATCCTGACAATAAGATATCAGACTTTACTACTGAATTGCTGCAGAATGTTCAGCTTGAAAGGGAGAGGTATGAAATAGGGATATGCGAAATGATTTTAGATGGGGATGTTGAAAATGTAACTTCAGAGTACTCAGCATTCATAATTTCTAGAAACACTAAATTTGTTAAAGAAGGTTTGAATATCAAGAACGTTGGGGGTTTAGGTGTGGCGAGTCGAGGGGATATTAATTTCTATTGGGAAGCGTTTTCGGTGGACAGAGGAAAATACAATTCTCTCGATGACTTGTTTGGACATTTTAACACTAAATTTTTATCAAGCCGAATGTGTACTGATTTGTATTTTCATGTTAAAAAAGTACCTAACGTAAATTATGAAATCGTAACTTTAAAATCAATCATGCCAACCAATTTGAAAGATGAAAGGTTATTTCAGTTTCCATCGTTCCCATTGGATGCGTCATTGCATTTATATCCCTGATATATCTTTAGAAGGATGTAAAAGCAAATAGATCCGTCAATCCAGCTCTACATTACAGGCCATATACGAGATATAGCCCTGCTGTTAAAGAGTATCTCGAACGCAGTGATGCAAAGGCCGAAGCTAAAGACTCTATACAACTTCTATGTAACTCATCAGATTTGTTAGAGACGCCTGGTGCAGCATATGTATATTCTGATATTGTTGAACACCAATACGTCGGGAATACAAAAGCACCCCTCTTAAGAGTTATTCATTTCCCACCTGGTCAGAAACTTGTATCATTTCCCAGTGTACACTATTTACCAATGAGTAAATCTCAGTTTGGGTCAATTCGTGTATATATAAGAGACGTTGAAGGCAAAGCTTACCCATTCACTAACGGGACAGCGTTGTGTAAACTACACATAAGAAGAAAGAAGTCTTCAATAATGGAACGACATATTTTTAGAGGATCGAGAACACAGAGGGGTTATGGACTAGGAGGTTTCTTTACATCATTAATGCGACGTGCCATACCTTTATTTAAATCAGGAGGAAGATATTTAACCGGTAAAGCGGCTAGAACAGGGTCTTCGTACATTTCAAGATGTTATGGCAGGGGCAGAGCCGCGTAATGCCGTTAAAAAGACGTTTAGCTGAAACATCAGATGAAATGCTTGATGATATCAAACGTAAAATAAGGCGTAAAATGACTGGTGAAGGCATTAGACGTAGGAGTATGCGTAAAAAAAACAAAGAGACTTAACAAGAATCAGAGGGTAGGTAAAAAAAGAAAAAATAATAAGTCAAAGAAAAGGAAAACATGTAAAGAAAAAGAAAGCGTGTAATAGAAAAATAAAAGATATATTTGAAATGTAAAATATGGCAACTGTCTACCTTAATATAGAGCTACATTTGTAAAAAATGTTCATTAATAGTTAACCCTTAACACCGTTAACATGCATTTCCTCCACCCCTCTAGCATCGATTGCTGTAAATCTGAATTAGATCTATTTACAGTGCTCCCTACTCAGACCAGTATTCTTGAGTCTAATTTTATAAGTATTAACCCTGTGAATTCTGTTACAAATGCCGACGTCCCTGTGGAGTTTCACATCCCCGGCAATTCTGAACATTACCTGGATCCCAGTAATATTTTCCTATATTTAAAAGTGAAATTAGTAAACGAAGATGGATCAGATCTTTCGGATAATGATCACATTGTGTATCCCACCTCGAATTTTTTATACAGCTGTTTCAATCAACTTGAAGTTTTTTTAAACGAAGTATCTCTAGGGTCCTCTGCTGCAAATTACCCTTATCGGTACATTTATAGAAACTTTATTGAATTTCTCTGAAGATGCAAAGTACTCCCATCTCCAATCAACAGGGTTTTATAGCTTAAAAGATGAATCTAAAATAGTGGATGCTATCAGTAAAAGAAGCTCTAAAGTACATGATTTTTATGGTAGACTGAATGGTGATATTTTCTCACAGGACAGATTATTACTTCCAGCTGTTGACGTACGTGTAAGATTAAGCAGGTCTGCAGCGCCTTTTGCTTTAAATGTTCATAGTAAACCTACAGCTACAACTCAGGCCCCCACCCCAATTTTCCAAATACAAGACGCGTATCTTTACGTCAGAAAGGTAAAACTATCGGCACAGAGACATATGGAGATTGAAAAATCATTAATTACAAGTACTGCTAAATATCCTGTACGACGGTGTAGAGACTAAAATATTTAATTTTGCAACTGGTTTGACGACGATAAACATCAGCAATGTAGTCATGGGCCAGCTCCCTCAAAAGTTAATCGTAGGTATGGTTGAGCATGCAGCCTTTGCAGGAAATTACAAAAAGAACCCATATAAAATAGCACCTTTTGGGCTTCGTGAACTCAGTTTACATGTAAATGGTCAACCTTATGGTAGACCTTATAAAACTCTCTATAACAACGGAGAAGGATTATGCGCTAGAGCATTCTATGATTTGATTGCCAACACTGTATCATGCTCTGATATAGGTACAGGAATTAACAAGGCTGATTTCTCAACCAATACTAACTTATATGCTTTTGATTTAACAGCAGACTTAACTGGAAATGCAGGTTCTCACCTTAATGTTGTAAAGCATGGAACAATGGGAATAACGCTTACTTTTGAAAAGCCTTTGTCAACTGCTATTTCAATTATTGTGTATATGGAACACCAGCACTTGGATAGAAATTGACAGAGTACGTAATATATTATTATCGTATTAAAACAATATGGATGAAGATGAAATACGTAGCCTATTGAAACATGAAAAACGATTTAAAGGTGTGTTCGCTATTGATGAAATATCTGATGTAATTCTGGATAAAGATACTGGTATTATTGTAAACACTTCAGAAAGAACGAAAGCCTTATGGACATTGGCTTTTATTATTCCGTACGAAGCATGAGTTCGAATTTATTTATATTGACAGTTTTTTAAATAGTAATAATTATTTGAAAATGTTTTTTAAAAAAGAATAATGTATTTAATAGTATAAAATCCTTATGCTACCCTATACAACCTTACCCTCTAAAACTTGCGCATTGTATGTCATATATTTTTTATGTCATTTGTTAGCTCATATTGATTTGACTGTTATTATATTATTATATCTCATTTTGATTGTAAAAATTTTATAATAAAGAAATTGAAATAAATGTATTCCTATATATATATATATATATATATATATATATATATATATATATATATATATATATATATATATATATATATATATATATATATATATATATATATATATATATTAATGTAAAATAAAATAAAATAAAAATGTAAACTTTTTTAAATCTGCATTTCTTAACCTATTGTGTGTGTGTTTCTATGGGTGTGTGCCCTTACAGGCCCCCTATGGTTAGCTCCCTCTAATATCGCACTCAATTCTACTATTATTTTAAAATATACTCTTAATAACAAAGGAATTGGGTGAGGGGGGTGTTGAGCTAGGGGCAGGGACACTTATGAATACTATATATATATATATATATATATATATATATATATATATATATATATATATATATATATATATATATATATATATATATATATATATATATATATATATATATATATATATATATATATATATATATACTATATATATATATATATATATATATATATATATATATATATATATATATATATATATATATATATATATATATATATATATATATATATATATATATATATATATATATATATATATATATATATATATATATATATATATATATATATATATATATATATATATATATATATATATATATATATATATAGCCTGTATACTTACGAAAATAACAATTAATGTTTTTCTTATTCTTGAACTGTTTTTTTTTATTGGTATGATTTTCTCCATGTTTCACAAAGTAATGACTGAAATAAGCTTGCGAGAGCTCCTTTTATAGGTATGATTTTTTTTCATCAGAAAAGCTTTCCCTCGATTTAAGACGGACACCTGATTAGCCTCAGGGTAAACACCTGGCGGCTAGGCTTAACTTAGGCCTAAAAAAAGGTTGAACTCCTGATTAGCCTCAGGATAAACACCTGGCGGTTAGGCTTAACTTAAGCCTAAAAAAAGGTTGAGCACCTGATTAGTCTCAGGGTAAACACCTGGCGGTTAGGCTTACCTTAGGCCTAAAAAAAAGGTTGAACACCTGATTAGCCTCAGGGTAAACACCTGGTGGTTAGGTTTAACTTAGGCCTAAAATATGGATGCCCTTAAGGTAAACACCTGGTGGTTATGCTTATTTTGTTTTCCTCTCTCTGATTAGTGTAGGAATTCAATCAGTTGTGAAGCAGTCGCTGAACCGTAAACATGGTCTCTACACTTAGAGACCATGGTCTCAACCGAATAGATGTCTTTGTTTTTTTAAAAAAACTAATTAGAATGACATAATAATAAAGATGATGATGAAAATAATGAAAAGAAAAATAATAATGAACAAAAGAAAAAAATTATAATAATGAACAAAAGAAAAATAATAAATATAAGAAACAAATCAAATATAATACTGATAATAATAATTCCCCCATTGGGCTTCCTGCGGTCAGGATTTTTTAACACGTGGGAGTTCGCAGGCGGGCGAGTGGGTGAGCGGGCGCGACGGGCACTACGAGCTCCCAGAGGTTGGTGATGAGGGTGACAAGATTGCAGAAACAAGATTTCAACATGAATATTGATTTTATTAATTAATTAATAACTTTTTTAAACCGACTCGGTATATATATATATATATATATATATATATATATATATATATATATATATATATATATATATATATATATATATATATATATATATATATATATATATATTTTAAATAAGTTTTTTTAATTAATTTTTTTAATTAATTTTTTTAATTAAATAAATTTTTTTAAATTAATTTTTATTTTTTGCAACATTGCATGCAGTTGCAAAAGGGGCGGGGCTTGTCCTCAGTTTGGGCACCTTACTACTACTGTATAGAGAGGCCTGTCTCACGAGCTCTTCTCAATGGAGGTGTCATGCGAAAAGAGAGTTCAGAAGAGCAGTGTCTGTTGTAATAGTGATAGTATAGAAGAGTGACGCAACAGATCGACAGGCAGAAAGAGATTGGAGAGAGTTAGTAAGAGCAGGAGAGTTGAAGAGACGAAAAGCCCTAGACTTTACCTTCTCAAGCAGAGCTGTTTGAGTGGAGTCACCCCGGATGTGTGAAGCATACTCCATACAGGGACGAACACCACCCCTATACAGAGAAACAGGGGTGGCGTGAAGAAATTTTGAAGGAGTCACAGAACACCCAACCCTTTAGAAGCTTGCTTACAGAGAGAAGTAATGTGATCTTTCCAAGAAAGATTACGAGAAAAACATACAATAAGAATACTAAGAACAGATGAAGGTTTGAGTTGTGTGTTTCCGAAGAAGATATCATAGTTATATGGAAGATCGCATCGAGTGCAGAGATGAAAGAACTGACTTTTTGAAGCATTGAAAACTACCATGTTTTCTCTACCCCAATTAAAATTACGTGAGAGATCAGAGGTTAGATGCTCCAAGGCTACCATTCTTGAGTCTATTAACTGCCGTTGGGATGGACGTCTTTCAAACTGAAAGGAGTAATGAAGTGTGGAATCATCAGCATAGGAGTGGATATGAGATGAAATAATAGAAAGAAGAAAATTAAAAAAAGTAGAAAAAGTGTTGGGAATAGGACAGAATCCTCAGGAACACCACTATTAAGAAAAAATAAAAAATAAATATTTAAATATTAAATAATTAAATAATATTAAATAATATTAAATAAATAAATATTAAAAAATTTAAAGGAAGAACGGTGGCTGTCTACAAGAGCTGCTGTTGAAATACCGGAAAGGAAATTTGAGAGAAGATCACAGAGAGAAGGATAGATACCGAAAGAGGGAAATTTAGAAATCAAAGCTTTGTGCCAGACTCTATCGAAGGCTTTCGATATCTCCAGCGTGACAACAAAGGATTCATCGAAATGCTGGAGAGCAGAGGACCAAGAATCAGAGAGAAGGGAAAGAAGATCCCTAGTAGAGAGTTTCTTACTGGCGATCAGAGATAAGATTAGAAGAATTGAGATGTTTCTAAATCTTCCTGCTAAGGATAGATTCGAAAACTTTAGAGAGAACGGAGGTCAAAGAAATGGGACGGTAGTGGGAGGGTTTAGAGTAATGACAGGCTGAATGAGCGTACGTTTCCAGCAAGAAGGGAAGGTCGAAGTGGAAAGACAAAGACGAAATAGTTTACCATGGCAGAGTGCAAGCTCGGAAGCACAAGTTTTGAGAACCACAGGAGGAATACCATTGGGACCATTCGCTTTCTTAGCATTAAGAATGCGTATAGTCCCGATGGACCTTTATTTTTTACAACATATATATATATATATATATATATATATATATATATATATATATATATATATATATATATATATATATATATATATATATATATATATATATATATATGTATATGGGAATTTATGAAATATACCTATAAATATTATGTAGGCATATAAATATAATCTGAAACCATCTCTCCACTTATGTTTTCTAAAATAAAGAAACAATATGAAAGTTATCCAAAAATATTGCAAATTAATAATAAATTAACTATTAAAAACTTGAAAATATAAATAAATATATTACAATTAAAAAATCTACGGAGATTCTCGTCCAGCTCTGCTAGATAATTGCCGCAACTAATAAACTGATAACCAGTTTCAGTAATTTTTCGAAGCTAATAATATATTTTGTTTCTTCATTTATGGTGAGCCCTTTAGCCTTAACAATTTGATTTATTTTGTTTGTATTCTGACTGCTTATGATTTAGGTCAAGTACATACAAAAGATTCACAAAAAAGGCTCCCATTCCAAAGTCATTAGGCTCTTTCGTCAACTCTCCGAAAAAGTTCCCTGTTTTTGGAACTCCGAGGCCTAGTGTTCCACCGCATTTAAATGTTCGTACAATTTGATGCATGCATAGGCAGTGGTAAATGAAGCTATGAGAATGTTGATGGCTAATGAAGAACGTTTAGATAGCTCGTTTTTTACAATTGTTACAGCATATTTTGTTCCAATAGTATTAGATACTTCGGTGGTTCCACTTGACTGACATGAATATTGCACCGTTTGAAAAATTTCCATATTAACTTATCGATAATACATATTTTATTTTCAGAAACGGGGGATTGTTGTTCAAATTTGTCCCAGAGGCTGTTTTGACAGTTTCGCTTTGAAACGCATTACATAGTTTTTCTTAATGTTGTTTATGTTGAGCTCGACGCCTTCCTGTTGTTTTGGAAGGCGTACGAACTCTTTCATTTTTTCATAAAATCCGGATCATCTTAGTAAATACCGCTAGGTATACTGAACCCTCTGTCTTAACCTTTAAGAAATGATTAACAAGATCTTCAAAGAGGTAATATGTTTCTTTGATTGTCCAAACTTCTAAAATCTTTAGTTTACAACCCATATCAAGGGCCAGTTGTATTTCAGGAGTGGTGAATACATCTTCAATAAATCTTTCATTTTTATTAAGAATAAATTTCTGACAGTTTTCCTTCACGTATTTAGCACTTAGAGAAATAGTAATCTCCTTTTCCTCCTCCTTTTTCTATACAAGTGAATTTTTTTCATAGAATTATTATATCGATCTACTGATGAAACCTCATGAGGCGTACCGCGTCCGTTAGCCCAACCTCTTTGACCATGTCAGAAACATCCATGATACAAAAAATCGGTTTTTACACCATTTTGAAACATTTTTTTTGCACCATTACACGCATGTCTCATAGATGTATTTTTAATCTTTTCCTGATATATAATTAACTTAATTGTTTCATAAGTAAAAGGTTCCGAATTTTTCCTACTTAGAATACTGATTTTATTTTCGAGCATGAGCATATTCTAATAAATTGTGAAGCATAGTGATGCAATTGCTGACCAGTCAACGAAACAATTTATATCAAAGTCCTTTTAATAAAACTTGCTTTAAATTTCTCAAACCATAGTCTCAAGACATTTACGTCAGTGGTACAGTACTTTTTGCATTCCTCAAATATATCATAATGTTTTTTTATTAAAGCTGGTGTAATACTCTTCAAAATCAAGCTTTCCATTAAGTAACAATATAAAAGTTTTATAGAAAACTCTGTTTGAGATTTTACCTTTAAAATTTAAACTGTCTTCGTTTAAAAATGAGTAGGGAAAAATTCTTTAGGGAAAACACCTTCGATCATCAAGGGAAACACCTTGGTCGGTAATTCCCATACATTTAGGCATGTTCTTAAACACACAGTGTGAAAAGTAATGCGTCTCTGAAGACAATATTTTCGTTTGAACCAAATGAGATAAACTTGTTACCTTGTCCTAGCTTCGTGCTAGGATGGTTTAGTAAAGTAGCATAGATATATTGATGATTAATTTATCGCATTATGAACGTCAACAACTGCTTTTGATTTTTTGAAAATCTGTTTCAAAAGTTCATTAAAAAATCAACAAATTTATAGGTCGGTCTTTTTTCTCCTTCTAATTTAAATGTTCGTGTTCTTTGGCCAAAATGATAGCGCGTATTTTCTTCTTCTTTTCGGTGCATAAATTACACTATATATCATTTGACAAACCAGCAAGTAATGAATCCGTTCATTAAATCTTCAACCTTTATTAATAGTACATTTATCTAGCTTAAAAGTTTCTTTTTCATAAAAGTATGTAAATATATCTTTAACATTATCTTTTTCCTTATTCTTTTGCACTTTCTTCAAATAATAAATATGGTATTCATCTTCTTTAGTTCATAAGAAGTTCAACATGTTTTACAAAATGCTTTTGTACAATCATGCCTAAAGTGTAATTGACAATCGGCTTTGATTTTTGAGAAAAATAGATGGCACAATCCAGAAAAGGTCATTGGTCAACCGAAAAAAATAACCCATTTTATCTTCCTTACCTTTTTTTTAACTTGTATCCTCTCAGGTCAAAAAAAGAGTACCCTCGTTTACCTTCATCGGAGATCGTGATCCCTATACTACTCATTCTTTTTTTTCTAACTTTCTATGTGAATTTGAGACAGCTAGAAGAAGATATTTACGAAGTTTGAAAGCTATTGAATCTGACGTTGAAATAAAAGCAGTGACTTGAAGAGGAGCTATGAAAAGGGCTTCTTTTAGAATAAATACGTTTTGTAAATATTTTTAATTAAGTAAATTTTTATAAATTATTACGGAAAATTGTTGAAGCATTTTTGGATAATTAATTTATTTTAAATTAAGTAAATTATTTATTTTCAATTATTCGGAATTATTGTCCAATGCTCTCAATCACAGCTACCTCCAAAGTCGTTTTAAATTATCCGATGACTCATACGTTATGTTATGTTTTAACATATGTCCTTTATGGTCTTAATTAAATGAATTATTAAATTAAATTTTAATATATATTTACATTTGATTATATAGATAAACTTCCATTTCATGTAGGAATAATGATCCCTGAAACTTAAATTTTCTTAAAAAATTCGGCTATACTTAGCTTGAGGATGAGTCACTTCAGATTTTTTATGAACATATTCAAAACGATAGTTTCAAAGATCTGAAAAATATGCGAGCGAGAGCTTTAGGGAGATAATTAGAAAGGGACAGAGTTACTACCATTCTTCGGAATCTGATGGACATATATTTACTTTCAGCAATAAAGAAAATTGTAAATCCTAAGGCATAGGAAGTAGAATTGGCCAAGGACACCCACAAAATATCTGAATGAAATTCTACAAATGTTAAGAGTATGTTAAGGTTTTTCATTTAGCTGTTGGGACATTCCATAAAATTTACATTTCCGTTGATATTTTGATATTATATTACATTAGTATCTAGTCTATTAATCCTTTCAAAGGATTAATTCTTATAAAAGTAGGAAGCTTCTTAAAATTTATAAGAATAAGATTTTCTTGCAAGGTCAATCAATTAGTGAAATTTAATGAAATTTGGCCTGATGAAAAGAAGAATTCAAATGTTGAATAAAAATTAAGAAATTATTTTAAGATTATTATTATTATTATTATTATTATTATTATTATTATTATTATTATTATTATTATTATTATTATTATTATTATTATTATTATTATTATTATTATTATTATTATTATTATTGTTATTATTATTATTATTATAATTAAACTTATTTCGGACTTTCTCTAAGATATTTGTTGAATATTTAAAACTAGACTACAGATATAGCTCTAATTTTAAATATCCAAATAGATTACCAGTTTTAGTGTCAGTGACACTATTATTCTCAGAATTATTTTTGATTAATTTAAGTGCTGACTGAAAATTTTAAATTATTATTATTCATAAGTAATTCAAAAAAAAAGATTTTTGTTTTAATAACTTTGGGAGGAATTTTTTTAACATGCTTAAAATATGATTATAGGAAAAAATATTGCGAAATTGTAATTTAAAATAAATAAATAAATAAATTTTTGCCTAAATTAATTTAAAAATTTAAATAAATAGAATTAACTATTTTTTGTCTGGAATACAAATTAAATACTTTAATATTTTATTTTTAACAGTATATCGAATTACGATTCAAAAGTAAACGACTATGCTTAGTCATTTGTTTTCTCAGCATTGTCAGAGATATGATCCTGACTGGAAATGTTTTATATGCTCCGACAATTGCACTTTCATCAGTGATGAACCTTGGTACTCTAACTGCCATAATCTTACTTGGGACCATTTGTACCGTATATTCAGCTTTCGTAAGTATTTATTTTAAAAGTAAAATACTGTAAAACCTTATTTATTTAAAACGTATTTTTATATTTGCTTGTCTCATATATATATATATATATATATATATATATATATATATATATATATATATATATATATATATATATATATATATATATATATATATATATATATATATATATAATATATATATATATCCCACAGGGAGGCATTAAAGCAGTAGTATGGACAGATGTATTTCAGTTCACAGTAATGATGATAGGTTTGTCCATTATTTTATCAGTTGGTGTTGCTCAAAATGGCGGAATTATCGAGATTTTGTACAAAGCCTCAAAAGGAGGAAGACTCGAAATGTTTGAGTAAGTACATTATATTCCATTACCAATTAATTAGACTATTTTAGGTTAGGCTATGGTAGGTTATGGTAACTTTCGTTCCTTTAGGTTAGGCTAGCTTATGTTAGGATAGGTTACGTCGTTATATATATTTGTGCTTATATTGTTGTTAATGACTGCCTATTAATTGCAGATGAAAATATGATTTGTGTAAGTAGATGAAACGTATTTCGGCAAAAAATAAGAAAAAATAAAAAAATAAAACGGTCGGGTTCTTCTAGCACTATGAGTGTCTTTGGAATATGGAGGGAATCGAAATAATTCTTATTTTCTGTTCCAAAGAAATCAGAGTAAGAACTATTTAAGTGCATTAAATAGAAAATTAATTAAACTATTTTAAGTCATACATTAATAATGACAAAATTCCTGGTTTCGACTACAAACATATCCAGGTGAACCACAGTAAAAAAAATTGTTGATCCAGTTACTAGTGAACCCAAAACAAAATATAGAAAATTCGTGGTTTTTGTTAAATAAGAAATAAAAGCATTTCGGTACGCACAGAAAGATGGTGGATTCTTATTTGTGTGAATTTGTTTGGAGAAAGAAGTTTAGTGGCAACGACTTATTCCAGTGAATTGTGAAATGAATAACTCAATTTAAACTTATTGAACTATAAATTAATAAATTACAAATGATGCTTTTTATTTTTATTTTTATTAGTTTGCAAATATATTGTTATGCTAACAAATTTATATTTTAAAGATTATATATATAATATATATATATATATATATATATATATATATATATATATATATAATATATATATATATATATATATATATATATATATTATATATATATATATTATATATATAATAATAATAATCTTCATCCCCCAGGTTAAGCGTTTTATGCGAAATAGTCTGATGAATCGTATCAATGCAAGTAACAAACAATTGGTGGGGCAATAGCTCTTTTAAGAGACGGTAGTGAATGCTGCATAATTTAAAATCGTAGTTAATATTTTTAGTAATAGTGACAATACGATTTTTTATTAGAATATGATAGATTTCAGGAAAAGGTTCATTTTTGTGATTATTGAAATTAGTTGGTATCAATGTTTTCGGAATAACTTTTTCTTTTAAACAACTATTAAGGAAAGATCTAGCTTCCTTCTTTTCCTGCTCCACCAATTGTTTGTTACTTGCATTGATACGATTCATCAGACTATTTCGCATAAAACGCTTAACTACAAACGCCATTTATCTGAAAAATTAATATATCTAAATAATAATTCGATCTGGAATAAATTTTCCAATACTAATTTAATCACCAACTTGTCTAATTATATACCTACAGATACCGAACGTGAACTTCTCGGTTTTGGTTTGAATTTTGCAATCGGACCTTCTAAAAATAGTAAACTACAAATTCTATCCTCTTTTAGTGCGAAAAAAACTATTATTCCCTTAATTATAAAAAATCTCAATAGTAACTTGACATATCTTCCGTTGCGCTATCAAATTGCCCTACGCAATCTAAAAAACAATAAAGACATAATAATTAGACAAGCTGACAAAGGTGCTGGCGTTGTTCTGATGAACTATTCTGATTATATAGAAAAAGCTGAAACAATGTTAAATATTGCAACTACATACGAAAAATTGAATAACAATCCTTTAAATTCCCAAACTTATTACTTTAAAAACCATGTCAAAAATCTACTCCCTTCTGAAATATACAAGAAATTAATAATTAATAATCCTTCATTGCCTTATTTTTACGGTATCCCAAAATTACATAAGCCCAATATCCCCCTACGTCCCATCATTTCCTGTACCAATGATAATTTTTGTAAATTAAACAAGTGGCTTGCTAAATTAATTTCCCCATTATTAGGAACAATTTCTGATTCCCATATTAAAAACTCTTCGCACTTTAAAACACGTATTGGCACCACAATCCCTACCAATCATATATTAATCAGTTTTGATGTAGTAAACTTATACACCAATGTACCAATCCCACAATTTCTTGAATTTTTGGCCACAAAATTAATAAATATTATCCTGCCGATTCCCGTTAATAATTTTATTCTTTTACTTGAAATGTGTTTGAAGCAAAATGTTTTTTCATTTAACAACAAATTTTACAGACAGATTTTTGGTGCTGGCATGGGCAGCAGTCTCAGTCCAATTGTTGCCAACATATATATGGAATTTTTCGAGTCTTTATTGTTACCAAACATACCTTCCTTCCATTCAATCTTTTCTTGGTTCAGATACGTAGATGACGTAATTGCAGTTGTTCCTAGTGATTTCCCTGTAATTGATT
>SEYY01006813.1:15000-24669 GCA_009176605.1 Armadillidium nasatum | reverse complement strand
TGCAAATTACAAATACAAGTTCTAGTATTTTGTGTTGCATTATCGAAATCGGTTTTCTAATAATACTAGTGAAATTTTTACAAGCAAATTTTCAAAGTTACAAGTCAGCTGATTCTTCGTTGATGGTTTTTACTTTATTTTGTTTGTATTATTTGATTATTGGAAGTTAATAATTTTAATTTAACGCTAAATATTAAATATTGAATGTATAGGTATTGATTCTTACTAAATATGCACGAGCAAAAAATGTTTTTTTAAAAATTATTTTTAAACCAAAAATAGACCTTTTGTATGGACCTAGCTTAGATGCTTAGGCACTAGGTGGATTTCATGGCAAATCGGTACTAAAATGAAGTAAGTAGGCCTATATTATTACATAAGAAGTAGGGATGCTGAAATTTATCGATATCGATTTATCGATTATCGATAATTTTTTAAAATATCAAATTGCCTTCGATACTATCGATAAAAAATATCGATATATCGGTTTTAGAAAATATCGTTTCAATTATATATATATATATATATATATATATATATATATATATATATATATATATATATATATATATATATATATATATATATATATATATATATATATATATATATATATATATATATATATATATATATATATATATATATATATATATATATATCAATTCTGGTAAGCAAAGCTCATAGGCCTACCATAAATATATATATATATATATATATATATATATATATATATATATATATATATATATATATATATATATATATATATATATATATATATATATATATATATATATATATATATATATATATATATATATATATATATATAGGTAAAGGTGGAGATTGTTTCTGAGTTTCGATTGTTAAAAAATATCGAAAATCGAAAATATCGGAGAAGCCTATCGTAAACAAGAGAGTTGCCAGAGGTACTATTACTAGACATACACACAATTATTATTACTTACTTTTCTGGCAGAACATAATTGGACTTATCATTACCTGAACTACCGAAATTGCCGTAAAAAGAGGCCTAACCTACACAAGAAGTTGCCGTAAAAGAGACTTAACGTACACAAGAACGTTTGCACGACATAGTAGCCTAGGTGCTAATTATAGGTAAAAAGTATCGATTAAAATAAAATATCGACATAAAAAAATATCGATATAAAAAATATCGAAACTCAGAAACAATCTCCACCTAAGCCATATATATATATATATATATATATATATATATATATATATATATATATATATATATATATATATATATATATATATATATATATATATATATATATATATATATATATATATATATTAATTACTTTTTTTGTCTCCTCTGGTGAGCAAAGGCCGAGGGCTTACCAACCTCCACCAGAGCAGGAGAATAGTTAATGGATGATGTGACCTGATACCTGGCATTCAAAAGTGTGTAAGCCAAAGCAAGCGTTTAAAAGTGTGCAAGTTGTCGTACAAAACCAATTTTTTTTAAAAATTTATTTGCAAATATTTTACACTTTTCCTAACTGAAATTCGACAAGGGTTCCAAAAATTTAATCCTTTTTATATACGTTCTGTAGTTTTTTAAATATGTTGCTGGTTTAAACCGAGGTCTGACCTATATATACTGTATATATGATTCGACTGCCGTCGAGAGTGGATGTGGCTGTAAGAAGATGGGAAGAAGAAAGTCAGAATCATCATAAAGGAAGTCGATCAAAAGAAAAGAGATGAGAAGAGCAGAAAAGAGAAGAAAAATGAAGAGAAGAGAGCAGAAGGGTAGGCTGTTGGATATGAAGCTTTAAGATCTTCTTCCTGAGATTGCAGAGTTTGTTGATATGAAGAATGATATTGACCAAAGTAAAATAAAAAAAAATTATTTATCGTTATAAATTTTCAGTATTTTTTTTGAAAGTAAATTAACAGAAATTCAATAAAATCATTTTTTGTGAAGCAACACATCTTTTGACTCAACGTACTTTCAGCAGTAAAATGGAAAATTATATATTAAAATGAAAAAAAAAAAACGGAATTAAGATAGAAGTAACTTCTGCGATCAATAAAGTATGATTTTTTCTTCGCAGTCGAGTCAAATGAAGAATAGTTCTTAGTATGGTTCAAAAGGCTGGCAATCCTTTTCAACCAAGTTTTCTTCCCACGTATGATTGCAGGAATATTAAAACTTTTTTTCAATTGACACCACCCTGCATCATGCGGGATATGGTGCAATATATATATATATATATATATATATATATATATATATATATATATATATATATATATATATATATATATATATATATATATATATATATATATATATATATATATATATATATATATATATATATATATATATATATATATATATATATATATGCACATGAAAAATACCATAAATTTTGCATAAATTTTATTTTATAAAGGAGCAGAAAACTACTAAAAATTTCTAGAAGTAACAAAAAAATATCGTTGGTTCGATACTGAGGATAAAATATCGATATATCGATATATCGGGTTTGAAAATATCATCGATATTTTTTCGATACTATCGTAAAAAAGTATTTATATCGATATATATCGAAACTTTTGCAGCATCCCTATTAAGAAGTTAAATTTTAAGCAATCATATTAGAAGGTAGCTTTGTATATATATTATTACTATAAAATGGTAAATAGGAGTTTTCCCAACTACAGCTAACGTAGACCTAGTTTATATTCAGAATCTTGGACTTTATATATATATATATATATATATATATATATATATATATATATATATATATATATATATATATATATATATATATATATATATATATATATATATATATATATATATATATATATATATATATATATAAAATGGGAATTTTATTTCATTAAATGGAGCACCTTTTATAGATGTGTGTCAAGTTAGCAAAACATTTTAGCTAAAGATTTTTTTTAAGGACAAACTTCAGGGGACAAATAGGACAGACAACCACAGTGTAAAAATAAATAAATAAATAATAAATTGTAAAATATAAGTTTAAAAATATAATAAATTTAATGAATACAGATGCATGGCACACGAACATCTATCTACGGGGGGCTCTGCCCCCCGTACCCCCGACCCGTGAGTGATATATATATATTTTTTAAATTATATTTTAACAATTCTTATTTATTTATTTATTTTTACACTGTGGTTGTCTGTCCTATTTGTTCTCTGAAGTTTGTCCTTAAAAAAAATCTTTAGCTAAAATCTTTTGCTAACTTGACAGACGTCTTTTATGTTATGTAGCAGTTTTAAAATGCTGACAAATATTTAAAATTTAACCATGTAGCTTACTAAAATTTGTTTAAAACACAATACATACTTTAAATATTCAGTAAAGGTTAGGCTTTGGTAATAGTTTTGTCCATCATAAAAAAATTTAAAAATAAATTTACTCCAAATCAAGAAGTGATTATTCTTTTACAGTTTCATATTCACAAACATTTGTCCTTTAACCATTCTTTAATTTTGCATTTTTTGCTTGTTTTTTTTTTTTGGAGTCGAGAGAGACAGTGCTAGCCATGTTAGACCTATTCAGTAGCTGTATGCAAAGATTTATCATAGAAATTTTTTTTTTAAATTAAAAAAATATATTTAGAATTGAGAAGTGATAGTTCTTTGACTGTCTTTCATTTTAGCAAACATATGTCCTTTGACTGTTCATTATTTGATAATACTTTAGTGATGGGGCCCAATTTTTTTTCTATTAAGTTTAACTACGAAAACGAAATGATCTGATTTTTTTTATGGTTAATTTTGTAAGAAAAAAAAATAAATTTTTTTAAACTAATGAAAATTATTTTTTTTCAATGTGATGCCCAAGATCTTTCAATATGGCAGAAAAGCGCACAATATCACAATGACGTAGTGCTTTAAAGATTGTCAGTGCTTTCATGTTAATGGTTGCCATTATATTATTTTTTTACTTCCCTCCGAAAAAAAAATATTTTTGGCAATGTATTAAATGACTATATATATATATATATATATATATATATATATATATATATATATATATATATATATATATATATATATATATATATATATATATATATATATATAGAGAGAGAGAGAGAGAGAGAGAGAGAGAGAGAGAGAAATAATTTAAGTGAAAATTTTATCTCCACCACTCACGGGTCGGGGGAGATAGGGGTGGAGCCACCTCTATAAAAATGATCATGCGCTATGCATTTACGAATTTATTATTGTACTGCAATATTGCATATTATAATAGAAGATGCAATGGCATGGCTCAGCCCCTATATATATATATATATATATATATATATATATATATATATATATATATATATATATATATATATATATATATATATATATATATATATATATATATATATATATATATATATATATATATATATATATTTTAACTTACCGTGGCTCAAACGGTAAAGTGATTGACTCACGTGCTTGAGGGCACCGGTTCGATCCCACTTCGGGATCCTAGGTATATACTACCTAGAAAAGTTTCTCTCCTTGAATAGGGCAATGCCCGTGAGATGTGAACTTTTTACTAAAAAAAAAAAAAAAAAAAAAAAAAAAAAAAAAAAAAAAAAATTCCATTTATAGCTTCAGGATCATTTAAAAGTAGTCATAATAGCAACCTGTTCAAAAATGTCAAAGTACAGCTTTAAACTTTCAGCAGATGACTTATAATGTTATATTGGAAAATTAATTATTCTTATTAGTTTAAAATTTAAAAAAAAATATAAAATTTTCTTACAAAATCATTTGTCGTTTGTTGATTAACCATAAAAATAAAAAATATTTCCTTTTCGTAGCTAAGCCGAGAGGAAAAAATTTGGGCCCCCTTCATTAAGATATTACCCATCATTTTTTTTACATTTTTTTTTAAGTTGAGAGAGAGCGTTATACAGGATTGGATTATTCATTTGCCATTTAAGTCCAGTTAGGTTAAGTCAAACTAGTTAGATCTTACAAATTATTAAATTTAACAAACCATCTCAACTTAACCTAACCTTAACTTGAAGGGTAAATGTATGCATATGACCAGGTAATAGGCCTGACCTGTTGAATGCCTAAATAAAAAATTTATAACACATGAACATACTGCTGTTATATATATATAGAAGGGCATTTCTTTGGTGGAAAATTTACCTTTTCACTATTGAAATGTATGCAATATTGATTCATATTTTAAAATTCAAAATTGTGGTATATATGCTCAATTATACATCTTTTTATAATAAAAGTTTATGGTTTTAGAAGCATTGTGCAAAATGGCCTTTATCACAATTAGACATTAATTCATTTATGCCTCCTTTATATTTATAGCTCTTATAGTGTATGAATAATTATATGTGAAAAGTAGCTTATCTGGGTAATAACATTTTATAAAAATTCTAATTAATGAGCCAGCAGATGCTAAATGTAATCAACAGTTATTTTTTTTTTTTTTTTAACTCCACTGAAAATATGATTAAAGCTAATAAGCATGGAAGAGCACTTTTATTCAGTAAAAACCCAATATTTAAAATGTTACTATAAAAAAATATATGAATTACTGAACATAGCACAATTCTGATAGGCAAGATTTCATATTTCAAATAGACTGATTACATCAATTTCAATATTGAATTCAATATTTATATAGAGGGGGCTGTGTCCTCACTGGTGTGTTGTGCAGTGTATAATTTTTCATTATACATATTGATATTAAATATTTTTAATATTGATACATCATTCACTGCTATATTGAAATAATAATTATTTTTTTTAAAAATTAGTATTGGTGAGGTTTGGCCTATTTGCTGGACATTAGGCATACATGTACCCTTCAAGTTATTAGGTTAGGTAAAGTTAAACTACTTTGTTAGATAAATAATGAAAAAGAAAATGTTCGTGAGGTTAGGCCTATTTGCTGGCTGTTAGGAGTACATTTACCCTTCAAGTCAAGTAATAGGGTTTTGATGTCTGTCAAGTTAGCAAAACATTTTAGCTAAAGATTTTTTTAAGGACAAACTTCAGGGGACAAATAAGACAGACAACCACAGTGTAAAAATAAATAAATAAGAAATAGTAAAATATCTTTAAAAATATAATAAATTTAACGAATACAGTGCTATGCCCAAATAGTCATCAGGAGAAACATTTATCTACGGGGGGCAAAGCCCCCCGTACCCCCCGACCCGTGAGTGATGATGATATATTTTTAAAATTATATTTTAATTCTTATTTATTTATTTATATTTACACTGGTTGTCTGTCCTATTTGTCCTCTGAAGTTTGTCCTTAAAAAAAATCTTTAGCTAAAATCTTTTGCTAACTTGACAGACGTAGGGTTTTGCAATAGTGAAATAATTAAGATTAATACATGCTCAAGAAGTGTTGGCATAAAAGTTGATTTATATTTTTATCATGATTATTTAGCAGGTTTCACAGCATTCAAAATAAAAGATATATGAAAATCATATTTTCCATACAAAGTACTTTACTCTAACCCACATAAGTTGTCTAATTAACCACGGCAGGCAAACAGATGTTTTCCTGGTTTTTAGCCTGGCTGGGCCTTGAACAGTAAAAATTTCCTGAGTTTCCTGTGGACCATGTTAATCCATAGGGGTAGATTGTGAAAACCAAAGCCTATTATTTTGTTTTCAAGTCTTAAAGATGTTTGATCAGCAGTTGAATCAGAATTAGAGAATAGTTATTCTTTTGAACCTTTTCTGAGTTAATTTTCATTTACTTTTTTTTTCAATTATTAATCTTCAATAGTTTACATTTAACACATTCTTCAATTTGCATAAATATAATATATGCTAATTTAAAAATGTTAAATTTATTTATTTAACATATTTTTCTTCAACATATTTTAATACTTAACCATTCACCAATATATATATATATATATATATATATATATATATATATATATATATATATATATATATATATATATATATATATATATATATATATATATATATATATATATATATATATATATATAGCAACAGTAACTTATAGATTGACAATTTTAAAAACTAGTAAATTATTAAAAATACAAATGCTATAATTAGGTCAAAGTACTACAAACCACTATGCAGGAAAACTATCATAACTAACATTCACATAAAATCCCTTTAAACCAAAAAATTAAGCATTTGCAGATAGTCATGTCAATGTTTTGATTTATTTTGAGAATATATATATATATATATATATATATATATATATATATATATATATATATATATATATATATATATATATATATATATATATATATATATATATATATATATATATATATATATATATATATAACAGGTGTAGTAAGACATGATAGGAATTATAAATAAGGTGTTCCTATGAAAGTAATAGAATGTTTTCATATTTTAATAATATTAAAAGGTAACTTATAGGTTCCAGTTTATATCCTTTATTTATTGTTATATAAATGCAAATATTAAGTTATGGCAAAAAAATATTATATTACCTTTTACCACAAAAATGGGATATATATATATATATATATATATATATATATATATATATATATATATATATATATATATATATATATATATATATATATATATATATATATATATATATATATATATATATATATATATATATATATATATTCAAGAATTTGACTTCGTTACTCTATTTCACTTTCCTTATCATGACTAAAAACTTTTAACACCTTAACCCTAGAATGGTATCGTCTGGTCGATTTGACCCAGCGCTGGCTTTAACTTAACATCCCAGAAAATTGTGTTATGATAATTTCATGAGGTCTCATATAGCTTCATCATTTGAAGTAATATAGAAGAGGGTATGTAATATTTTTCTCTAGCTTGAACCGTTTTTGTTATATTTTGCATTTTGGGTCATTTTGACCCGTCATTACCAATAGTGTATGGTGAAATTAACTCGATTGAAAAAAAAATAAAAATAAAAAAATAATTTATTTTGTATTATGAGACCCCTGAACCTTTATCTTCGTCTATGCAAAACACCATCTCTGTGAGAACAATAGTTTTTTTTTTCTTTTGTTTTTTCGTTTTTCAAAGAAGAAAAATAATTTTCAATTAAGTTTTTTTAATTTTTTATACTTTTTTAATTTTTTTTTTAATAAAAATAAAAAAGAATAGCGTTTTTTAACATTTATTTTGTATTTTTTAAAAAAAATATTTTTTTTAATTTTTGAAAACTGGGTCCAATTGACCCGGCGTTACCAATAGTGTAAACAAAAACAGCGATACCATTGTAGGGTTAAACCAATAGTAAACTTGCTTTGTGTTTTTATAATATACACCATAATATTTATTCAAAGATTTGTCTGTTAAGTTTAGTAGAATTACTCCATCTGTCCTTTTCTGTTGTTTGGCTCACTAATATTCTCTGTTTCTTCTACTATATCACTTACATCTGAATCAAACTTTTCCAAACTTATTTTATCAGTACTGGTTGTTAGTGACACATGTGAGACAGACAAGCTTTCACTTTCTTAATACTTCCTCCTTCCTATTTTTTTTACTTTTAGTTTGTTTAAAAGTAGATGGGACTAGTTTAGGTATTGTTTTTATATTTGAACTTTTCTTTTACAAACCCTCCTATTTATACATTGCAAACATTGTTTGTGTTTTAAAATTGCTGCTTGTATATGTATAATGCTACAAGATTTTGTGGTTTTGATTGATTGTTTCCCTTGATTGTAAAATTTCTTCAAAACTTTTCACTTCAATAACAGGAATATATGAAAATTAAACTTTAAATCCTTTTGGGCCTCAAGTATAATTTTTCACACATACTTTGTATATATATTTTTTTTAAGGATATTTCAATATAAAGTAATATTCGTTGTTTCCCTACATGGAAAATTAACTTCATCTGTACTTTGACCTGCCTTATTTATATCTGCATTATTCAAAACTACACTTTGATTGTAATAAATTTTTCCCTGTGCTGTCATGATTTTAATAAATCTTTCCCTGTGCTGTCAAGTATCAAAGATTGTCTGTTCTTCTGCACTCTCCAAATTAGGCATTCTTTCGACACATCTTGAAACTCTTCTAGCACTCAAGGGTATTGTTTTAATTCATTGGTCTCCCTTTTCCTATCCATGCATTATAGATGTCTGTCTTTATTGATCAGCCTCAACCTATCATTTCAACATTTTCTTCCCTATATAATTTTTTTTATCCTCAACAACATGCTTGAACAGTACCCTATTATTTCCTATTGGCTCCACAAGTTATCCTGAATGATTTTTGGCCTATTTTTCTAATAATAATAATAATAATAATAATAATAATAATAATAATAATAATAATAATAATAATAAATAAAAATAATAACTATACTGGGGTATAAGTTTAAATGGTTGGGTTAAAAAAAATAATAAGTGGTAAAATATGATATATTTTTTGGTGTTCAATATAATAGAAATCAATATCATGTCTTAAAACCAAAACCTCACTTTCATGTTGGTAAAATGAATATAGCCATATTTATTTTGAGACAGTGCTTAGAAGCATGAGTTTGTATTGGTTAATAGCTATTGAATTACAAATTCAGTTTTTGTAGAAACATGAGCAACATTCGTATCATGGTTAGCT
>SEYY01006813.1:0-10000 GCA_009176605.1 Armadillidium nasatum | reverse complement strand
CATCGTCAACATCCCAACAACCACTACCACAACATCAGTGAGTGTTGAAGAAATAGAGGCAGTCCCTGGACCTTCGGGTATCCAAGGACGAATTGAATATCGTCCCAGTCAACCCCGGACGGTGCCCTCTACTAGAAAGAGGCGAACTAAATGTAAAACGGAGACCCGAGTTTTTTATTCTCGAACGTTCGTGGGATCCAAGGACTTGGGCGAACAACCTTCCACGTCTTCCGAATCAGCATTAACAAAAGATGGAGTAAAAATGAAAAAGAAGGGTTCGTTAACGACTTGTCCTACAACAACTTCCAAATCTAAGAAAAGTGGTACAACCAAAACTACTCCACCGACGTCCACAACAACATCGAGTAACGTAAAACCAAAAGTTAAGCGACTTCAAACTCGCTATAACCAGGGAAGAAAGATGTTACGTCGGCTTGCTAAACAAAAGGGAACTTCTCAAAATTCAACGAGTAATAATCCCCCACCAACACCTTCAACTACAGCCACTTTAGCCACGTTTCATATATCAAAGATATGGAAGTTTGTGAAAGATAAAGGGTATCTCGAAAGAGGTTGCTCTGCAAGAGCTTAATCGGGTAATTAACCAAGTATCCGAAATGGATCTCCTAGTATAAGTTCTATCTTTCTTTCACTCAATTTATAGGTTAAGGGTGAGATTTTGTTTTTGGGAGCTTTCTTTTCAGTCCTTCCAGTCTCTGTTATCCACATCGTGACTCTCCTCATTAGTACACTCCTACTTGCCTTCCTTGTCTTTAAGGAAAGTTGGTCAGTCTCTGTTACCGAGACCAACTTTGGTAAGGGGGTGTTAGTATATTATCACATATACTAAATTTTGTTATTTTCCAGAGGTGAGGTCACGATGCGAAGAGACGCTGTGGAAGAAGATGCTTTATTTCAAAAACATGAAAGGAAAACATATAAAGGAGGAAAATACGATTATACAGGCTAAGTGTCATTTTCTTTCTTTTTTTGTTATTGTGGTTACTAACCTATTTATTTATTTATTTTTTTTTATTATTGCATTGGTTGAGAAAGTAATACTTAATTAAATCTTTCACCACAATAATAAATACTTCATCATTGTTGATCACCATAATAAACTTAAAGAAACACTTATAAAATTTGCAACACTTACTTTGGATTGGAGCCCATCACCATAGGTCTATCCGTAAGTCCCTTAGTGTGTTTTTGTTTTTTTGTTTTTTATACTTTATAAAGTAAATATGTAAATTGAAATTATTTTCATAATTTCAGTCCCTACCCTGGAAATTAACATCTAACGTCATCGTATTCCTCGTACGGAAAAATCAGTTTTTTTTTTTGACATTAACCGGTCTACAAGAATTATTGTTAGTAAGTTCCCAATACACATATCGCCCTATATTCGTTGCATAGATTGTTCCATTAACTATCAAAATTACTTCCTGAATTCGATCATCCATTTTCAATCAAGTCTCATGAACAAATCTTATATGTAAATAAAAGCGTACGTTTTTGTTCCGTTTTTTTTCGACCTTCTTATTGTCATATACTCGTAATCACTGCAATCGTTCTTTTCTTGTGATCTTTACATTGCCCTCGCAACGGGCTTGAGAAGTTTTGATCGTTTACGTCAGAGAGCGTCTTCACATCGTCAACATCGTCCTTACGAAAAAAAGAAGTGGACGATACCGCCAACTCAACATAAAATTGTGAGTAACAAATATTTATTATCTTTATTTTTCTCTAATATACCTAACATATATATATATATATATATATATATATATATATATATATATATATATATATATATATATATATATATATATATATATATATATATATATATATATATATATATATATATATATATATATATATTAGAGATGTACCGATACCAATACCGATACTCTATTTTTTAAGGGGCCGATACCGATACTTTAATTATAAGAAATACACAGTAATAAGATAGAACATTTGTGTACTGCCAGGCAACTGAGGATTGCATTTATGAACAACCAATACTTAGTCATGTATTTCATGGTTGTGCCCTAGTATATTTTATAAATTAAAATATTATCTGTTAGGAATAATAAATGTTTAGAACAGGGATGGAGAGTCGGAGTCGGTAAATTAAGCGACTCCTACCGACTCCCTTCCCTACTCACCTAGTTTGTACCAACTTTTTAGTTTTTAAGACTTTATTTTTAAAAAAAAAAAAAATTATAAAATGTCTTAATTTCTCTCTCTCTCTCTCTCTCTCTCTCTCTCTCTCTCTCTCTCTCTCTCTCTCTCTCTCTCTCTCTCTCTCTCTCTCTCTCTCTCTCTCTCTCTCTCTCTCTCTCTCTCTCTCTCTCTCTCTCTCTCTCTCTCTCTCTCTCTCTCTCTCTCTCTCTCTCTCTCTCTCTCTCTCTCTCTCTCTCTCTCTCTCTCTCTCTCTCTCTCTCTCTCTCTCTCTCTCTCTCTCTCTCTCTCTCTCTCTCTCTCTCTCTCTCTCTCTCTCTCTCTCTCTCTCTCTCTCTCTCTCTCTCTCTCTCTCTCTCTCTCTCTCTCTCTCTCTCTCTCTCTCTCTCTCTCTCTCTCTCTCTCTCTCTCTCTCTCTCTCTCTCTCTCTCTCTCTCTCTCTCTCTCTCTCTCTCTCTCTCTCTCTCTCTCTCTCTCTCTCTCTCTCTCTCTCTCTCTCTCTCTCTCTCTCTCTCTCTCTCTCTCTCTCTCTCTCTCTCTCTCTCTCTCTCTCTACATAGCAATAAAATAACAATATGTATAAATACAGGTTATATTGATAATTTTATATCTTACACTTTTTCAAACTTTACATTAGTGTCTTTACCTATGTAAAGCTGTTAAATCACTATTATGAATAAAAAATAATTTATTTTTTTTATTTTTGTACTTTTTATTATTCAAAATCCGTAATTTTCTGAATTTTTTTTCAGAGAAAATGCTATAATCATTAATATAAATGAATGTTGGCTTTTCTACGCCTTTCTTATAATTAAATAAACCTCAATTAAATTTATATCTAATTTTTTTCAAAGTAAAATTTCAGTGCTTTTGAAATCTATCCAAATTTTAGGCAACCCCGGCCCCGGCCCCGGCCAAATTCCAGCCCCGGTCGGTCCCTACTTCAGATGGAAGTTGACTTTAAGAAAGGAGGAGAAGGATATAAATCATATTTCACACACAAAACAGAAAATTTGCAAGTCATAATATCAGAAAAGAATCAAGATCTGTGTCGTCTTCAAGCTCAGAGAAAGGAATTGAATGCCAAAGGTGTGATCACTGTTATTAATATACTTATTGTTTTTATTCTTGAGAAGGGAAATTCCTGCTATTTTCTTCAAATCAAGAAAATATGATCATTTTATACGTTTTGGAGTAATAATTAAATGTAAATTGAGCATAATTTTAATCTAAAATTAAGGGTTTTATAGCTCAAGATATTGTACTCTATTAATGTTATTCTTTAGTGTTTTATAATTTATTTGTAGTGTTCCAAGATGTTCATTAACATTTCTTCTCCTTTTTAATTCTTAATAAGTTTTCAGCTTTATGTTTGTTCATAAATAATTCATATTTTTAATTTTTCCATTAGTAAGACTTCTGAGGGAGGAACTCCAACTTCTTCAGGAGCAGGGTTCCTATGTTGGAGAGGTGGTAAAACCTATGGACAAGAAAAAAGTTCTTGTTAAAGTTCATCCAGAAGGAAAGTTTGTGGTTGATTTGGACAAGAATATCGATATAAATCAGGTTACTGCTAATGCTCGCGTTGCCCTTCGAAATGATTCATACACACTACATAAAATATTGCCAAACAAGGTATGTGTCTCTAATAGTACTTACGTTTCTTTCAAAATGCATATCATGATGATTGATTGATATTTCAAAATATTTGCATTTTTTTTTAATAATAACGTGTTTATATTGTTATGAACATTTTTCTAAAATGAATTATCAAGGCTTAATGCAAATGCATATTACATAAGTTAGTTTCTATATATATATATATATATATATATATATATATATATATATATATATATATATATATATATATATATATATATATATATATATATATATATATATATATATATATATATATATATATATATATATATATATATATATATATTTTAGGGATGGAGTTATACCAACAATTTCAAACCACCCAATACCAATACCATTTTTTTTAAACTGGATTAATTAAGGTTGAAACAAGATTAAAAAAATAATATAATCAATGAACATAAAATTTAGTTTTTTTGCTATTGATAATATCTAGTTATTTTAAAGTCACAATATTAAAAATCTTGAAATATGAAACTTCAGGTCTATAAAAATGAATTCTATCCCATAAGCCATGCTATATGTAATATATTCGGGACGTTGCACTCGCATTCGCCCCAGATAAGCGCTTATAGATATAAAAGTAGTGGTCATAAGATAATAAAATTTGCCATGAACAAGCTTGATGTGTGAGAATCATGCTGACATCCATCACAAGAAGTGCTGGAAGTTATTGCCATTAGCATATATATATATATATATATATATATATATATATATATATATATATATATATATATATATATATATATATATATATATATATATATATATATATATATATATATATATATATATATTATACAGGGTGGATATTAATTATACTGAAACCCTGGGACCTTATTAAACACTGTGCTGGGTAAATCATATATAATGAAACAAGGTAGGTAAATGTACGGTTGAGGAGACAAAACTCACACATATCCCATTCCTAATCGTAGTAGGCGTTTCCTTCTACACGTCTTGTCATGGAGTACGTTCATTATGGTTCGATGAGACACACCGTGGAGACCGGCAAGGGTTCTGGAACAATACAGTCGATACCTTGCAACTTCCCTGATAATTATTTCCTCCCTCGCAGTTATATGAACATCACCTGATACCACCACACTGTAAGCAGTGTGGGGGTATCAGGTTTCCGCTTTCACAGACCCTCCGAAGGTTGACGATGAAGGTCGTGTGATGGCGTTATTGTCTATTAGGATATACGTAACATGTCAGACTTTTGACAATATAGATAACGTAGCATTGTCACAGTTTCAATACCGGTATTTTTAATACGTACCGTACACCTTATGCTCACTTGTTCCATTAGTGTTTGGGAAGATACCTTTATATCCGCCATTGGCAAGTCTTTTTCTGTGTGCCAAGCGTATCACAATTTTACAAATGTTACTAAATGGTCATCATAGCAACACAGGCTAACGCATACTGTATGTTCGACCCATCCACCAGTTGCCACATACGTATAGCTCCACTATTTTGTCTGTTTTATCTCCGTAACCGTGTATTTCCCAACATAGGGTTCATTAAATATGATTTGCCCAGCATAGCGTATTTAATAAGATCTTAGGGTTTGTTGTTGCAGTTAGTATCCACCCTGTTTATATACTCACAATATCTTGCATTTTTCCTACTCAAATAATAATTATAAATTTTAAAATGTGATATAAACTTCAGTCAAGGAGCAGCTATCTTCCTACAGAAATAATCGGTTTTCAAACATGCAAGATTTTGGTATCGGTATTGGTGTTTTTTTTTTTTTTTTACCGATAATTAACGAAACTTTTATATGATGACGATACCATAAACTGCCGATATTAGCAATACCGATACTCTACTCCATCCCTAATATATATATATATATATATATATATATATATATATATATATATATATATATATATATATATATATATATATATATATATATATATATATATATATATATATATATATATATATATATATATATAAACTTTTTTGTACTTCATTTTTATCCTCATCTAATTACAGTTACCTTTATTTATTTTTATAGGTTGATCCATTAGTAAGTTTAATGATGGTAGAAAAAGTTCCAGATTCAACATATGAAATGGTTGGAGGCTTAGACAAACAGATTAAAGAAATAAAAGAGGTTATTGAATTGCCCGTAAAACATCCTGAATTATTTGATGCACTTGGTATTGCGCAACCAAAAGGTGTCCTTCTTTATGGCCCTCCTGGAACAGGTATTATAGTGTGTATAAAAAAGAAGTCATTACATTTATTCACTGAACAATTATTTGTGAAATTGCTGTAGGGATCTTTAGATCATTTCAATATATTTTCATATGAAAATTAGGTAGGGATATATATATATATATATATATATATATATATATATATATATATATATATATATATATATATATATATATATATATATATATATATATATATATATATATATATATATATATATATATATATTTTACAAAACGCCACCACTCACGGGCAGAGCCCTTTTCAAGGAGGGGGCACACACACAAGGACAAAACTCACACAAACACACACACCTAACGCACAGCCCTCAGGTGGGCGCAGACGGAAGACTTGAAGAGTGGAAGATTAAATACAGTTGGAAAAATAGAAGATGGTAGAGAATTCCATAGAATAGAGGTGGCTGGAAAGAAGGAGGTACCACAACGGGCTAGCCTGGGATTCCCTACGTCCACACAAAATTGGTGCGAAAGCAGGGCACCCCTCGTGCAACGAGGACGACGCAACGGTGGAGGAATGCGAGAGGCCAATTCCCTCGAGCACCTGCCATTGTAGTACCTGTAGAAAAGAGATAGCGCGCCAACGTCACGTCGCAGGGACAGAGGGTCAAGAGAGTTTGAAAGTAGGGGACAGTTTATTAATCTCATAGCTTTTGACTCAACCCTATCCAGAAGAGAGGAGGAGCCAGAGCCCCCCCTAAATGTGAGAACAGTACTCCATACAAGGGCGAATAAGACCCTTATATATCTGGAGTAACTGCTCAGAAGAAAAAAACTCTCGCAACCTGAACAGAACTCCCAGCTTCTTAGAGGCAGCTTTAGCAACCATTGTGATATGTGGTTTCCAAGACAGTTTGTTGTTTATGTTTAGACCAAGAATGTTAGTTATTTACAGGTGAGACGGGAGAGCCATCGAAGAGGATAGGAGAGTTAGGAGGTGTTTTTGAGAGGGAGATGTAAAGAAGTTGAGTTTTTAAAGAGTTGAATTTCACAAGGTTGCTATGTCCCCACCGGGAAATTCCATCCAGATCGGCAAGAATAGAATCGGAAAGTTGAAGACGAGAAGCAAGTCTAGAAGCAAAAGAGGGAGCAGATTTGAAATGAGTAGAAGAATGTGTAGAGTTGAATCATCAGCATAAGAGTGAACAGAGTTAGAAGTGCAGTGGAGAAGATCGTTAATGAAAAGTAAGAATAAGGTTGGAGATAAAACAGAACCCTGAGGAACACCACAGTTGACAGAAAAGGAGGAAGAGGTCGCTCCATCTACAACTGCCGAAATGGAACGATCTGAGAGAAAACTAGACAAGAGTAAGCAAAGAGAAGGAGGAAACCCAAAGGAAGGGAGCTTAGAGAGCAGTGACGCATGCCATACCCGGTCGAAAGCCTTGGATATGTCAAGCGCCACCACACAAGACTCCCCGAAGTCCCTAAGGGCAGAAGACCATAGATCAGTAAGATAGGAAAGTATGTCACCAGTTGACCTCGAGCGACGAAAGCCATACTGGTGATCAGAGAGAAGAGAATGAGACTCCAAATGATCCAGCAAATGAGAGTTGAGGAGAGTTTCAAAAATCTTAGATAGAACACAAGTGAGAGCTATAGGTCGATAGTTAGAAGGGTCAGAACGGCTACCTTTTTTCGGGATCGGCTGAACCAACGCACGCTTCCAGCATAGAGGAAAAGTATTAGTATTAAGGCATAGAGAGTAGAGCTGAACGAGGACAGGGGCCAACTCGGAAGCACACTCCCTCAGAACACGAGGGGGAATGCCATCCGGGCCACTGGCCTTCCTGACGTTCATAGATTTCAGGATCCCATGCACCCGATCATGAGTAATTATAGGTAGAGGCATGGGACACCTGAGAGGAGAAGGAGTAGGAGGAGGGATGCCACAATCGAGCAGGGTGGAATTAGATGAAAAAAGGAGGCCGAAGAGATTAGCCTTTTCAGAAGGAGTATTAGCTACAGAACCATCAGAGCGAATAAGAGGAGGAAAGGCAGATTTACAGAAGTTGTTAGAGATATTTTTGACAAGAGGCCAGAAATTTTTATCAGTAGGAGAGCCATGGAGGTCAGCGCACTTCCTTTTAATGAAAGTACGCTTAGTCCGTCGAAGAACATCCCTGCAACGATTCCGGGCTGAATGAAAATTGGCAAGAGTGATAGGAGAAGGAGAGTTTTTCCATTCTCGATAAGCATTGTCTCTCTCTCCCGGAGGGCAAGAGAACAATTGCCATCGAACCATGGATTTTGAGGAGAAAAAGATTTAGTTGAAGATGGAATGAATCTGCCCATCCCTTCAAGGATTACTGCCCCTACCTTTTCAGCAGAGACAGAAGCGTCCCCCGAGACAAAGCAAGATTCATTCCAATGATAGTTAGCAAAGAAGCGGCGCATTGCCCCCCAATTAGCTCGATTAAAGTGCCAGAAAGTACGTTTAGGGCATGGTGGAGCTGTTGGAGAGAAAGCATTATAACTAAGAGCTATAAGATTATGGTCAGAGTTACCAATAGGAGGGAAAATGGTGTATTTATAACTAGGAGTAGTGGTGAAGCATAAATCAAGTGTATTCAAGAATTGGTTAGGACGATCTGGAATGTGTGTGGGTTCCCTAATCAACTGCTCCAGATCGTTAAGAATGCTGAATGATTTGGCCTCCCTCCCACCTGTATCAGTATGAGAGGAACCCAACCACTCAGTGTGGTGTACGTTGAAATCCCCTAAATAGAGGACCTCAGCATTTGGATGAGAAGAAGTGACAGTCTCGTGAGTAGTAGTAAGATATTGAAAAAAGACTGGAAAATCTGTTCCATTAGGGGAGCAGTAGCAGAAGCACAAGATAATTGTAGTAGTAGGAAGACAGATTTTAAGCCATAAAACATCGAAATTAGGAGATTCTAGATTTACGAGACGTGTCACAGGAGTGTTAATGTTAATATAGGCACAGACTCCACCATTTAGACGGAAATTGTGAAAAAAGTTGTAGTTAGAGACATTAAGATTGCTAGAGAAAGAATCCCTGTCCAGCTGGGTCTCAGACAGAAGTAAAAGGTTAGGAAGAGAGGTAGTGTTCAACAGACGCGAGGTTAGATCGAAGGCCACGAACGTTAGCAAAGGTAATAGAAAGCCCCCGTCTACGCCCAGCCCCACGAACACTCAAATTAGGCATTTAAAAAAAAAAAAAAAAAAAAAAATCACGCACACACGCACACACAGACACGCACGCTCGCACACACGCACTCACTAACTCACTCCCGCAAGCGCACATGCACACACGCTAGCACACAATACAGTAACCTAATTAAAATAATTATTATTAAAATTATTAAAACTATTAAAATCAATTTTGAAAATATTAAAGCTATAATTATTAAAACAAATTATGATGTAAAATTTATACTACAGAAATTCAATTTATAGATCGAAGAAAATAAGTAGCAAGTTTAAAACAGTAAAAGATATATATATATATATATATATATATATATATATATATATATATATATATATATATATATATATATATATATATATATATATATATATATATATATATATATATATATATATATATATATATATATATATATATATATATATATATATATATATACTCATGTTATCTGTCTTTTATTTGCAGGTTAAACATTGCTGGCTAGAGCAGTTGCGCACCATACAGATTGTACTTTCATTCGAGTGTCAGGTTCAGAGCTTGTACAGAAGTTTATTGGCGAAGGTTCTCGTATGGTGAGAGAATTGTTCGTAATGGCTAGGGAACATGCACCTTCAATCATCTTTATGGATGAAATTGATTCGATCGGATCATCAAGGATTGAATCTGGTAGTGGAGGAGATTCAGAAGTTCAGAGAACTATGTTGGAATTGCT
>SEYY01006812.1:20000-30541 GCA_009176605.1 Armadillidium nasatum | reverse complement strand
TATATATATATATGCTCAATTACTACTCTACTGGTAAATCTAAACACTTCCTTCATTTTTTCCAACTTCCTATGACGTAGGCTTTTCAAACGCCGTGTAATCAGGTCATGTCGGCCTTTTTTTGACCATGTTCCCAACTTTCCCCCTAACTCTGTGGAACATAGTAGGCCTTCCTTTCCCACCAGAGGAAATATAAAAAAGTTCATATATCACGGGCATATATATAATAATATATTATATATATATATATATATATATATATTATTATATTATATATATATATATTATATATATATATATATATATATATTAGGAACCGACCGGGGCCCCGGCCAACCCCGCCATTTTTACTGACCCCCCCCGGCCCGGCCCCGCTAAAAATCAGGGAAACGGGGTTGCCAGCCGGGTTAAAATGGGAAATTATACTTGAGGGACAATACAATTTCAATTTTTTTTTTTATTTTCAGGCCGAGATTCTCTTGAAATTTTCAGTGTATATAGCTTTTCTCTTTTTCTAGTGTTTTCCTGAGTCTATCTATAACTATTAAAATTTTTTTTTTTTTTTTTTTTTTTTTTAAATTTGACCTTTTCAAATGAATGGCAGGCCAAACCACTTTTCGGAATGACCTGAAATTTGTACTGTATATTTAGAATTCTATTGGCAACAAAAACTTGTAACAGACTTTTGTTACTAGAGTTACAGGAAAAAATTATACCAAAAATTCAACTATTAAAAAAAAATCCACCTTTTGACAAAAAAAAAAATAAAACAAAAAAAACTACAACTACTTTATTGGTGGGTGTATAGAGGAGGGATGGGGAACTAATTCCTCTCTATTTTTATTCAATGCGATTCGTTGGTTTAGAGATATAGCATTGAAGACAGTCAATTTTTTGACCAAATTTCATAAATTCCCAAAGTTTTTTAGGCTATATCTCTCTTCAAACAAATAGCACTTAATAATATATATATATATATATATATATATATATATATATATATATATATATATTATATTATATATATATATATATATATATATATATATATATATATATATATTATATAATTTTTTTTGTCTCCTCTGGTGAGCAAAGGCCGGAGGCCCACCAAAACCCACCAGAATTGGGGGAACATTGAATCTGTGTTAAAGGCCGATGACCCGACACACGGCAATTGAAAATGTGCAAGTCAAAAGAAGTTGGGAAAATAGATAAAGGGAGTGTGTTCCAGACTTTACCAGTAGAGTACATGTAAGAGTGAGCACAGCGGTTAAGTCTGGGGTCAGAGAGTTTGACAGAGAAAAGATGAGACTGTGTAGAAAGTCGTGTAGCACGAGGTTTTCTCAATGGAGGAGGTATGGAGAGTTCAGAAGAGCAGTTGTAATACGATAGTATAGAGAAAGTGAAAAAATTCGACGGGAAGAAAGATATTGAGAGAGTAAGTAAGAGCAAAAGATTTTATAAGTAAAGCCCAGACTCCCTTTTCGAGAAGAGCTGTATTTGTGGAACCACCCCAGATGTGCGAGGCGTGCCCCATACAGGGGCGAACAACACCCCAATACAGAGCAAGCAACTGGGGTGGCGTAAAAAAAACCACGAAGGCGCCTCAGAACACCCAACCTCTTAAAAGCTTGTTTAGTGAGAGAAATAATGTGATCTTTCAAGAAAGATCACGAGAAAAAGAAACACCGAGAATCTGAGGACAGATGAAGGTTTGAGTTGAGTATTTTCAAAAAGATATCATAGTGTGGAAGATGTGTCGAGTAGAAAAGATGGAGTAATTGAGTTTTTGAGGCATTGAAAGCGATTATGCTTTCTCTCTCCCACTCTGAAATACGAGAAAGATCAGAGTCAGTTGCTCCAAGGCCATCCTTCTTGGAATCTATCAACTGTTGTTGGGAGGGACGTCTTTCAAATTGAAAGGAGTAAGAAGGGTGGAGTCATCGACATAGGAGTGTATAGGAGACGAAATAATAGAGAGAAGATCATTAATAAAAAAAAAAAAAAGAGTTGGAGATACAACAGATCCTTGAGGAAACTACTATTTATTGATTTATAGGAAAACGGTGACCGTCTACAATAGCTGATAAAGAACAACCAGAAAGAAAATTAAGAAAAAGGTGACAGAGAGAAATAGATTCCGAAAGAAGAGGAAGTTTGGAAACAAAGCTTTTGTGCAGACTCTATCGAAGGAATTCAAAAATATGTCTTAACGCCACAACGAAAGATTCACCGAAACCCCTAAGTGGAGGACCAGAGTCAGAAAGTAGGGAAAAAAAGATCACCAGTAAACGTTCTTTACGAAAACCATACTGGCGATCAGAGATAAGATAAAAAATTAATGTTTCCAAAAATTCCTGTTAAGGAATTTTTCGGAAAGAAAATCCATATAATCATTAATTTAATGAATTTTGGCTATTCTACACCTTTCTTATAATTAAAAAACCTCAATTAAATTTCTATCTAATTTTTTTTAAGTAAAATTTCAAGTGCTTTTGACCTCTTTACAATTTTTTAGGAAACCCCGCCAGAACCCGGCCCCGGCCCCGGCCAAATTCCAAGCCCCGGTCGGTCCCTTATATATATATATATATATATATTATATATATATATATATATATATTATATATATTATATATTATAATATATATATATATATAATATATATATATATATATATATATATATATATATATATATATATATATATATATATATATATATATATATATATATATATATATATATATAATCTATAGAACAAATTAAACTTATATCTTTAACATTCAACAACCTATCACTATACAAGGGAAATTATTACGAAAAATATCGATCAAAATTGAAATTTCAAAATATCGAATATATAAGGTCAGAAAACTTCTTAACTTAAGCCATATATATATATATATATATATATATATATATATATATATATATATATATATATATATATATATATATATATATATATATATATATATATATATATTATATTATTTTCATCTCTGGTGGGCAAAGGCCAGAGGTCTACTTCAATTCCACCAGAGTTAGGGGGAAAGACGGAAGCTTGGTAAAATTAAAATGCCGACGTGACCTGATACACGACGTTTGAATGTGTGTAAGTCGTAGGAAGTTGGAAAATAGAAGAAAGGAGTGTGTTCCAGACTTTACCAGTAGAGTACATGTAGGACAGAGCATAGTGGTTAAGTCTGGGGTTAGAGAGTTGGACAGAGAAAGGGTGAGACTGTGTAGAAAGTCGAGTCGCACGAGCCCTTCTCAGTGGAGGAGGTATACGACGAGAGAATTCAGAAGAGCAGTGTCCATTGTATTAGCGATAGTATAGAGAGAGTGACGTAACAATTCGACGGGCAGAAAGAGATTGAAGAGAGTTAGTAAGAGCAGGAGAGTTGATGAGACGAAATGACCTAGACTCCACCTTCTCTAGGAGAGCTGTATGTGTGGAACCACCCCAGATGTGCGAAGCCTACTCCAAACAGGGGCCAACAACACCCCTATACAGAGCAAGCAACTAGGGTGGAGTGAAGAAATTCTGAAGGCACCTCAGAACACCTAACCTCTTATAAGCTTGTTTGGAAAGATAGGTAATGTGATCTTTCCAAGAAAGATCACGAGAAAAGGAAACGCCGAGAATTTTAAGAACAGATGAAGGTCTGAGTTGAGTGTTTTCGAAGAAGATATCATAGTTGTGTGGAAGATTGTGTCGAGTAGAAAGATGGAGGAATTGTGTTTTGGTGTATTGAAAACAATCATTTTCTCTCTGCCCCAATTAGAAATACGAGATAAATCAGAAGTCAGCTGCTCCAAGGCAACCCTCCTTGCGTATAGTAACTGTTGTTGAGAGGGGCGCCATTTAATTTGAAAAGTGTAGTGAAGGGTGGAGTCATCAGCATAGGAGTGGATAGGAGATGAAGTAACTGAGAGAAGATCATTAATGAAAAGTAGAAAAAGTGTTGGGGATAGGACAGATCCTTGAGGAACACCACTATTAATAGATTTAAAGGAAGAACGGTGGCCGTCTACAACTGCTGCTATAGAACGACAGATAGGAAATCAGAGAGAAGGATAGATTCTGAAAGATGGAATTTTGGAAATCAAAGCTTTGTGCCAGACTCTATCGAAAGCTTTCGAAATGTCTAGTGCAACAGCAAAAGATTCACCGAAATGGCGAAGAGCGGAGGACCAAGAGTCAGAGAGAAAGGAAAGGAGATCACCAGTATACCGTTTCTTACGAAAGCCATACTGGCGATCAGAGATCAGATTAGAAGAATTGAGATGTTTCCAAATCTTCCTTTTAGGATAGATTCAAAAACTTTAGAAAGAACGGAGGTTAAAGAAATGGGACGATAGTTAGAGGGTTGAGAGGGGTGCCCCTTCTTCAGCACAGGCTGAATGAACGCACGTTTCCAGCAAGAAGGGAAGGTTGAAGTAGAAAGACATAGACGAAACAGTTTACCAAGGAAGGGTGCAAGCTCGGAAGCACAAGTTTTGAGAACCACAGGAGGGATACCGTCAGGACCGTACGCCTTCTTAGTGTTAAGCTCAGAGAGAACAGAAATGACGTCTTTAGAAGAAATTATAATTTTAGACATAAATGAGTTGGTGAGAGTTGAAGGAGAAGGAACAGCTCCGGAATCGTCTAAGATTGAATTAGAATTAGAAGCAAAAGTTTGAGTGAAAAGTTCAGCTTTAGGGGAAGGCAAAACTGCAGTTATACCGTCAGAAGATACTAGAGGAGGGAAAGAGGAAGAAGCAAAGTTAGAGTTGACATTTTTTGCAAAATGCCAGAAAGGGCGTGAAGATGTAGAACCAGAAAGTTTGTTGCATTTTAAGCGGAGAAAGGAGTTCTTAGTGTTACGGAGAATAGATTTTGCACGATTCCTGAATGAAATATAAGTTGCACGAGTTTCAGGAGTTTGAAGATGACTGTAATCCCTGAAGGCATCATCCTTGTGGCGGATAGCACGAGAACAAGCAGAGTTAAACCAAGGTTTGTTAGGTTTAGTAGAAGGGTAAGAATATGGAATGTACGCATCCATGCCAGAGAGAATTACCTCAGTTATGCGCTCTGCACACTCAAAGGGACCCCTCCCACGGAAACAGTAATCATTCCATGGGAAATCAGAGAAGTACAACCGCAAGTCAGACCAGTTAGTGTCCCCAAAATGCCAGAAACGTCTCCTCGCCGAAGGCGGGGACCGTTCTTGCAGAAGATTTGAAGAGACAGGACAAGATACGGAGATAAGAAGGTGATCGGATGAACCCAGAGAAGGAAAGAGTTTAACAGTGTAAGGAGAAGATTAAGAAGTTAGGAAAAGATCAAGCAAGTTGGGTTCATCACCAAGGCGATCAGGGATACGGGTAGGGAGATGCACCAACTGCTCAAGGTTGTTCTAGATAGAAAATTGGAAGGCGAGTTCACCAGCTTTATCTTCAGAACTAGATAAAAGCCATTGGAGGTGGTGAACATTGAAATCACCTAATATGATGATTTCAGAGAAAGGAGAAGAAGAAAGAATGTGTTCTATTTTGGAGTCAAGATAGTCAAAGAATTTTGGATAGTCTGTAGAGTTAGAAGATAAGAAGATAGAACAGATGAGTTTCGTTGTAGAGTTGCAAGAAAGTTTAAGATATACAGTAGAGAATTCAGAAGACTCCAAAGTAGAGACACGAGAGCAGACAACATCGTTGCACACATAAGCGCAACATCCGCCTTTGGCTGAAAATTGAGGATAGAGACAGTAGGAGGAAACAGAGTTGGGCTCAAACACCTGAGTTTCGGTTAAGAATAAGATATGATTTCTAGAAGAAGAGAGGTTGTGTTAAAGGGGAAATTAGTAAAGAGACCGCGAATGTTGCAGAAGTTAATGAAAAGGGAAGATCGTGTACCAGGGCAAGTCAGCGTATAGGTCTTGGTGGCACCAACCCCATCACCGGAGGCCACCAACTCCAAAGTGGTGATGGGGGAAGGAGTGGATGAGGGGCTATGTTTGGAATCCGCCATTCTTGGATTCTCCGAGGCAGATTTATGTTTCGCCATATTGATTAATTTAATAGGTAATGTAAGTGTAAGCACTTGTAAATTTGTAGGAACGTGAGAAGGGAGTTGGGGGAAGAAGAAGTGGGAGCATAGACACTCCCATGTGGGACGAGAGTACACTAGAGACCCTCTGAGTAGGTGAAACGCGAAAAGGAACGAACCAAAGGGCAACGGAGTGAAACGGAATGGTCTAGCCCACCCTATCACTCCACGGTTAAGCTCAATGGGGGGTACTTTCATCGCTTCGGACGGCGCTACGTCCTCCCTCCGACCTTGCAAGAATATTTCATTGGAATTCTAAAACTATTCCTAACTATTTTTCAATCTTTTATATATAATAATAATAATAATAATAATAATAATAATAATAATAATAATAATAATAATAATAATAATAATAATAATAATAATAATAATAATAATAATAATAATATAACTTTTAAATCTTAAAAAGTATTAATAATTTATGAAAATAGCTTTTGAATCAATAAGTAGACCATCATTTTTTTCAGAAAAAAACAAAATAACAACGTAAGGAAAGTTACATTCTCCGATTATTTCAAGAAAGAGTGCGCAGATAGAATAAGAAATAATATAATTATTGTTAAGAAAGCGCTTTCTCAAGTGGTTGATTTTATAAAAGCAACGTTACTAATCAACAATATATTTATAGCCCATATGCCTAGAAATGAGCTATGTGTATTCCCACAGATTGTGTCATTTTGATGGTTGTTTCGAGGAAATGTTCTTCAAAGAGCTGTAGCGCTACGCTAAGAAATTGAAGTATTGTTGCCTGAAAAAAAAAACTCTTCATTTGACTTCCCGGTTTTCTATCAGAAATTATAGGTTTGAAATTCGTCTACCTTTCAGTTAGTTGCGGAAATTAATGAATTAAATACCTTAAGACAGGACCGTGTTAACATTGTTAATGGCGTAACAGAGTTGTTGATTAAGCAATTTTGCAGTGATATCTTAATAATTTTTTCATTAAAGTTAAACAAAAGATAATTAATAGTTTATCATAAAAATAAAAAATATAATTTACTTTTATCAAGGAATTTAAATTAAAGGTTAAAAAAGACAATTTAATTTACAAAAATTTAATTTTCAAATCTAGAATTGAATTATATGATCGAGTAACTCTTATAGAATTTCAGAAAGTCTGGGATCAGAGTAATTTTCAAAGTTAATTTAGTTCTATTGACTATAAAATTATTTTGATACTTTTTATAATTATTTTTAATTATTTCGTATAATTTTTGAAAAAAAATAATTATATATATATATATATATATTATATATATATATATATATATATATATATATATATATATATATATATATATATATATATATATATATATATATATATATATATATATATATATTTTTTTATGTCTCCTCCGGTGGGCAAAGGCCCAAGGCCTACCAAATATCCACCGGAGTTGGGAAGTAATCGGATTCGGGGTCGCTAATGGCCGACGTGACCCGATACACGGCGTTTAAAAGTGTGCAAGTCAAAGGAAGTTGGGAAAACAGATAAAGGGAGTGTGTTCCAGACTTTACCAGTAGAGTACATGTAAGATTGAGCATAGCGGTTAAGTCTGGGGTCGGAGAGTTGGACAGAGAAAGGATGAGACTGTGTAGAAAGACGTGTCGCACGAGCCCTTCTCAGTGGAGGAGGTATGCGACGTGAGAGTTCAGAAGAGCAATGTCCGTTGTAATAGCGATAGTATAGAGAGAGTGACGCAACAATTCGACGGGAAGAAAGAGATTGGAGAGAGTTAGTAAGAGGAGGAGAGTTGATAAGACGAAAAGCCCTAGACTCCACCTTTTCAAGATGAGCTGTATGTGTGGACCCACCCCAGATATGCGAGGCATACTCCATACAGGGGCGAACAACACCCCTATACAGAGCAAGCAACTGGGGTGGCGTAAAAAAACTACGAAGGCGCCACAGAACACCCAACCTCTTAGAAGCTTGTTTTAGAGAGAGAGATAATGTGATCTTTCCAAGAAAGATCACGAGAAAAAGAAACACCGAGAATATTGAGAACAGATGAAGGTTTGAGTTGAGTGTTTTCGAAGAAGATGTCATAGTTGTGTGGAAGATTGTGTCGAGTAGAAAGATGGAGGAATTGAGTTTTTGAGGCATTGAAAACGACCATGTTTTCTCTGCCCCAATATGAAATCAGGGATAGATCAGAGGTCAGTTGCTCCAAGGCAATCCTTCTTGCGTCTAATAACTGCTGTTGGGAGGGACGTCTTTCAAATTGAAAGGAATAATGAAGGGTGGAGTCATCGGCATAGGAGTGTATAGGAGACGAAGTAATAGAGAGAAGATCATTGATGAAAATTAGAAAAAGAGTTGGAGAAAGGACAGATCCTTGAGGAACACCACTATTTATAGATTTATAGGAGGAACGGTGGCCGTCTACAACAGCTGCTATAGAACGACCAGAAAGGAAATTAGATAGGAGGTCACAGAGAGAAGGATAGATTCCGAAAGAGGGAAGTTTGGAAATCAAAGCTTTGTGCCAGACTCTATCGAAAGCTTTCGATATGTCTAGCGCCACAGCGAAAGATTCACCGAAACCCCGAAGAGCGGAGGACCAAGAGTCAGAAAGTAGGGAAAGAAGATCACCAGTAGAACGTCCTTTACGAAATCCATACTGGCGATCAGAGATAAGATTGGAAGAATTGAGATGTTTCCAAATTTTCCTGTTAAGGATAGATTCGAAAAACTTTAGAAAGAACGGAGGTTAAAGAAATTGGACGATAGTTAGAGGGTTGAGAAGGGTCCCCCTTCTTCGGTACAGGTTGAATGAGCGCACGTTTCCAACAAGAAGGGAAGATCGAAGTAGAAAGGCAAAGACGAAATAGTTTACCAAGGCAGGGTGCAAGCTCAGAAGCACAAGTTTTGAGAACCGCAGGAGGAATACCATCAGGACCATACGCCTTCTTAGTGTTAAGCTCAGAGAGAGCAGAAATGACATCTTTAGAAGAAATTACAATGTTAGGCATAAATGAGTTGGAGGGGGTTGTAGGAGAGGAATAGCTCCGGAATCGTCCAAGGTAGAGTTAGAGGCAAAAGTTTGAGCGAAGAGTTCAGCTTTAGTTGAAGGTAAAATGGCAGTTGTGCCATCAGAAGATACTAGAGGAGGGAAAGAGGAAGAAGCAAAGTTAGAGTTGACATTTTTTGCGAAATGCCAGAAAGAGCGAGATGAAGAAGAACCAGAAAGATTATTGCATTTGCGGCGGAGAAAAGAGTTTTTGGTATCTCGAAGAATAGATTTTGCACGATTCGCGGATGAAATATAAGTAGCATGAGTTTCAGGAGTTTGAAGACGACGGTAATCTCTGAAGGCAGTATCCCTGCGGCGGATAGCGCGAGAACAAGCAGAGTTAAACCAAGGTTTGTTAGGTTTAGTAGAAGGGAAAGAATATGGAATGTACGCTTCCATGCCAGAGAGAATCACCTCGGTTATACGCTCGGCACACTCCGAGGGACCCCTCCCACGAAAGCAATAATCATTCCATGGGAAATCAGAGAAGTACAACCGCAAGTCTGACCAGTTAGCAGCACCGAAGTGCCACAAACGTCTCCTCGCTGAAGGCGGGGGCCGTTCTTGCGGAAGACTTGAAGAGACAGAACAAGATACGGAGATAAGAAGGTGATCGGATGAACCCAGAGGAGGAAAGAGTTTAACAGTATAAGGAGAAGGATTAGAGGTTAATAAAAGATCAAGTATGTTGGGTTCATCACCAAGACGGTCAGGGATACGAGTAGGGAGTTGCACCAACTGCTCAAGGTTGTTCTGGATAGAAAAGTTGAAGGCGAGTTCACCGGCTGGAGATTGAGAACTAGAGGAAAGCCATTGGCGGTGGTGAACATTGAAATCACCCAAAAGGATGATTTCAGAGAAAGGAGAAGAGGATAGAATGTGCTCTATTTTGGAGTTTAAATAGTCGAAGAATTTTTTTATAGTCAGTAGAATTAGGAGATAAATAGACAGAACAAATAAATTTAGTAGTAGAATTGCAAGAGAGCTTAAGCCATAAGGTAGAAAATTCATGAGACTCCAAATCAGAGACACGAGAGCAAATAACATCGTTGCGCACATATGCGCAACAACCGCCTTTGGCTGAAAATTGAGGATAGAGACAGTAGGAGGTAACAGAATAAGGTTTGCTGTCAGCACACTCAAGCACCTGAGTTTCGGTTAGAAATAAGAGATGAGGTTTAGAAGAAGAGAGATGGTGTTCAACAAAGGGGAAATTAGAAAAAAGACCGCGAATGTTGCAGAAATTAAGGAAAAAAGAAGACCGTGCATCGGGGCAAGCCGGACGCCGGGTCATGGCGGCACCATCCCCATCATCGGAGGCCGCCAACTCCCAAGTGATGATGGGGTGAGGGGTGGAGGTTGAGGGGCATTCTTTGGATGCCGCCCCCCCAAGCATCTCCGAGGCAGCTGTTGGT